>JARYGA010059727.1:67457-120239 GCA_030545235.1 Helianthus tuberosus
CAAGAATGAAGCAGAACACGCAAGTCATTTGCGTGAAGTGTTGGAGACGCTCAGGAAAGAGAAATTGTATGCAAAATTCTCAAAATGTGCCTTCTGGTTACGAGAGGTGCAATTTCTTGGGCACATCATTAGTGCAAACGGGGTGTTAGTAGATCCTACAAAGATAGAAGCTGTGTCAAGATGGACTCCACCGAAGAATCCTTCGGAAATCAGAAGTTTCTTGGGGCTTGCGGGTTATTATCGGAGATTCATACAAGATTTCTCCAAAATTGCTACGCCATTGACCAAACTAACCCGTAAGGATGAAAAGTTTATTTGGGCCGAGGATCAAGAAAGGGCGTTCCAAACGCTCAAGGAAAAATTGACCCATGCACCGGTATTGACATTACCGGACGGAACGGAGGATATGGTAGTTTACTCGGATGCATCGCATTCGGGACTTGGCTGCGTTTTGATGCAGCGGGGCAAGGTTATAGCCTATGCCTCGAGACAGCTAAAGACTCACGAGAAGAGATATCCTACCCATGACCTCGAGTTGGCAGCAGTGGTGTTTGCCTTGAAGATATGGAGGCATTACTTGTATGGGGTGAAGTGCACTGTCTTTACCGACCACAAAAGCTTAAAGTATTTCTTCGATCAGAAGGAATTAAATATGAGGCAGAGGCGCTGGTTAGAAACTGTCAAAGACTTTGATTGTGAAATACATTACCACCCCGGAAAGGCTAACGTATTGGCAGACGCGTTGAGCCGAAAGACGGATTATATGCCTATTCGAGTACGATTGATGCAACTAATTGTGACATCGGGTTTGCTTGAACAAATCCGAAAATCTCAAATTGAAGCAATCAAGGAAGAATATGTGAAGAAGGAAAGGATAGTTGGGCAGCTAAAAGACCTGGAGGATGATAACCAAGGATTGAAAACTCGATTTGGGAGAATTTGGGTTCCAAATACGTGTGGGGCCAAGGTGCGTCTACTCGACGAGGCCCATAAATATCATTATTCAATTCATCCGGGGTCGACCAAAATGTATAATGACTTAAAACAAAACTATTGGTGGCCCGGAATGAAAAGAGATATTGTGAAATATGTGGAGAAGTGTCTGACTTGTTTACAAGTCAAAGCGGAGCACCAAAAGCCATATGGTAAGTTGCAACCGCTGGATATCCCAGTTTGGAAATGGGAACAAATCACGATGGATTTGTTAACCAAATTGCCCAAAACCAATCGCGGATTTGATGCTATATGGGTAGTCGTGGATAGATTGACAAAAAGTGCTCACTTCATTCCGATTCGTGAGACTTATACATCCGAGAAGATGTCGGAGGTGTACACCAATGAGATCATAGCACGTCACGGAGTGCCGATATCCATTGTGTCAGACAGAGATACTCGGTTTACCTCTAAATTCTGGCGCGAATTCCAAGAACAAATGGGAACTAAACTGTTCACTAGCACTGCTTATCATCCGCAAACTGATGGGCTAAGTGAGAGAACGATACAAACGTTGGAAGATATGTTGCGGGCTTGCATCATCGACTTCGGGGGTAGTTGGGATGTCCATCTACCCTTGGTCGAATTTTCATATAACAATAGCTATCAATCGAGCATTAAAATGGCCCCGTATGAGATGTTATATGGTAGAAAGTGTCGAACCCCGGTATGTTGGGGAGAAGTGGGACCACGAGGACTAGCACCTACCGATATAATCCGAGCTACGAATGAGAAAATCGACATGGTCCGAACTCACCTAAAAGCAGCTCAGGATCGACAAAAGTCGTATGCGGATAAGTGAAATAGGCCAATTGAGTTTCAAGTGGGCGATAAGGTAATGCTGAAAGTATCTCCGTGGAAGGGAATCATACGGTTCAGAAAAAGAGGGAAATTGAGCCCGAGATTTATTGGGCCGTTCAGAATCACCGAACGGGTTGGTAAAGTTTCATATCGTCTTGAACTACCCGATGAGTTGAGTGGGATTCATAGCACATTCCACGTGTCACATCTCCGAAAATGTTTAGCGGATGAAACCGCACGCATTCACTATGATGTTATCGAGGTGGATAACAGCCTCAACTATGCAGTTAAGCCAATTGCGATATTAGATCGTAAGGAGAAGAGTTTGAGGAGCAAGGTAATTAACCAAGTGAAGGTTAAATGGGAACACAGGAAGGGTGCGAATACCACATGGGAGTCCGAAGAAGAAATGCAACGGCTCTACCCTAAATTATTTGGTACGTATTACGGTTTCGGGGACGAAACCCCTTTTAAGGGGGGTGGACTTGTAACATCCAGAAAATACAAAACTTTATATTAAAATTATAAAGTTTAAATAAACAAGAATTTATCTAACTAGGAAATTATAACCTAGTTAACTATGAGTCTATGAATAACTAGAATTAAGGTTTGAATAACCAAACTATAAGTTAAATAAAAGTAGAAGGGCCAATATTGTTAAAATTGAAACTAGTGTTATTAGTTTTGATTTAAAATAAACCAAACACCCCATTTGAAGGGGGTCTGGTCGATCAAGAAACACAGGGGGCGACACCCACACTATCACAACCCTAAATTCTACTAAACTCTCAAATTGAAGGCTCAAATCATGTTGTAATCGAAATCTGAACATAGAATCGTGATCTCCTCGTCAAGGAGGTCATAAGGTATGTCAAATTAGGTTGTTTTGATACAACTCAAATTCTTGCATGTGATTGAAATCGAAGGTTGAGCTTGATTATGTGTTGTAAAACATGAAATTGGAAGTAATGTGAAGTCTAGGGACAAACCCTAGATGATTTCTTGTCAAAATCTTGCATGTTAGTTGTAAGGATCAAAATCACTATAGTGGGTGATTAGTAAGTTAGTAGAACTTGATAAACACTAGGATTAAGACTCTTGTTCTAGTGAAAACTGAAATTGTGAGATAATCTCTGAAATTGTTGATGTTAGAATATGTGTATATTGTCTAATTGAAGTTAATTTGAGTGATAATTTCAAGTTATGAACTTGGTTTAGATCATGTAGAAATCTGACCCGCAAGGTGTTTGATAAAACGCCTAAATGAGGGTTAAAATGTTAAAGATTGCTAAAAACGCAGATTTGCATATGTTATGAATTAATGCGTTAAAGCTTATGAAAGAGTTCTAATCTTGTTATGAATTGAACTCTTTAGGCAAGGAATCCGGAACGTCAAGTGGACACGCCGGAAGTGATACCCGCGGAAAAGGTGTGCTTTAAAGGTACGTGGCTTTAGCCCCGTTAAAATTATGTGTAAATAATTAGTTTTGTTGTGTGAAAGGTTTTGTAGTGAAATGGATACGTTTGATGCGTTGTTAAAGTGGCAAAGTACACTCGACCATCAAACAGGTCAAAGTAAAGACTTGGTATTTAGTTTGGCTAGTCAATGAAGTGATGGTTTTCACTAAATAGCCAAACGGGTCAAAATGATGTTTTCAAAAGGATCACGAGAGTAGAGACTTGAAAGTCTTATACCTCGATAATTGATGAATTGTACCATACCAATGATTTGGTGATATTAATCTAAGTATAAGAACCCGGAATATGGGTCAAACAATAAATGTTAAATGAAAAAGGGCTGTTTGAAACGGAAGGCTTGAATTCCGAAGAAACAAGTATTAGCCCTAAAGGAATCGCAAAGCCATGGAATTGGCGCGAATACACCAAGTATGTGAGCCCGGGTAATTGGGTAATTATGTCTAAAAGGTCTTAAGGAATGAAAAGAGGTGCTATCCACTTACACTAATGGGTTGGATAATGGAAATAAGGAAATTGTGAACCAATTGTCGATATCTCGGTTTCCGCGATATGAAATTTACATGGTTGAATCCATAATTTTATTACGAACTCGTAGGAAAAAGAATCGGCTAAAACGGACAAGCGAGTAAAAAGTTATGATCTTTAAAAGTTGGAAAATAGTTAAAAGGCATGAATGCAGAGTCCACCGTAAATTACGGTTCCACCGTAATTTACGGTGGAGATCAAGATGTTACGGTGAGAAGCTCCTGTCTTACGGCAGAACCAGGGACATTCCAGGTCTACCGTAACTTACGGTGACACCGTAAGTTACGGTGGAACCCAGAAAAATCATATTTTGTTTGTTACTTTGCGTTGTTAGAATTCGTTTATACATAATGTATTAATGTCAAAACTAATGTTTTTAGTGTTTGACCCTAGGTATGGATGAGTTTCTCCCGGATGGTGATCAAGCACTTTTCAAGAACCCTTAAACTTCCGCACTAATCTTGTCTAGACTTAATTATGTTGTAAATACTTTTGTTAATCATGTTCCAAATCCCTTAAACTAGTGGTTAGTTTACTAGCAAGGGTTAACTTTTAACTTGTTATGCACTATCGTACAATGTTTTGGTATTATGATAGGTAGGTATGGTCCTTAAAAGAAGAAAAACTTTTTGTAAACTCGGATTTGTATCTTAATCAATATAATTGTTAATTATATTCCGTTCAAATATTAAGGGTGTTACATTTTTGGTCAGATTTTATAGTGACCATATGTCACACCCCCAAAACTCCACATGCGGAAACCCCTGCGAGGCGTGTGACGTAGCAGGATCTAGCCACCAATCACATTGAACTCATACATGATTTAAATGAAAACTTTCATTTATTAAGGTAAAGTATTACATTACATAAAGTATAACTCATCGTATTCAGCGGAAGCATACATCATTTATTAAGTATTACATAAACCGTACGTACGAAAACCATTAGACTTGTCTCGCGCTCCCATGCGTTACGACCCATGACCACTCCAGCATCCCAGACAGCAAGTTCCACTATCCACATAATCTACCTGCGAGCATGCACACATGTGTATCAGACAACATTGGTGAGTTCATAGTTTTACGAAAACGTTAGTTACCAATTGTTTAGTTCAGTTCATTGTTTACAATGTTGATAATACCTCGAATACAAGACGGCACCAGATTTATTTTGCCCGTTCCCCAATGCTCCTATCAAAGCATTGGGCATGATTGGGTCATTAGTTCACACCCGTCCTCTCAGGTACGGGGTGAGGGTGACAAACCTAGATAGCGCTACCAACTAATACCCCGTTACCTCTCAGGTTACAAACAAGATGGGACTTAAAGGTGATAGGATGAGTGTATTATCCAACATTCCAGATTTTACCCACAAGACGTATTCCTCCCAGGAATACCCAATTGATTTACCCAAAAACCTACCCCTCTCAGGGATACTCACTGACTGTCCCAACCACCGGGACGCATGCTCAAGAGGAATGAACTCACCTTAGATTGCTCGGTATGTTAAATTACATTACCCGTTCCAAGTTGGTCAACCATACCCTACCGTGGTTACCAAGAATAGTCAGTTTTGTAAACATATATCCAATTCACATATACAACAAGTCACACGTAATACCATTGTCACATAACACATAACAAGCATTTAGATCTCATGCACGTTTATAACATAAGTTCATGTTTCCAACATTGGTTACCAACAACATCAGTTTTACAATCAATCATCAGTTATTTATCTCACACAGTTTGCATCTATCATAACATGTAGCACATACCCAGTTTGTATACAAGTTCACACCTCATGTGTATGTCACATAACAACGCATAATAGGTAGGTTTTCTATTCACACAATTCAACCAAGTTTCTCATCCTTATTAATATGTAATATCAGTATTTCATAAACACCAATGTTTATCATCCTAAGCATCGTAAGCTGTATATTGTTCTGTTGATTTGCTCACTGCCCTGGCGAAGAATCCACTCGACGAAGATCCATCCTTCGTCGCATGCCCTCACGGCGAACAACCACCCGACAAAGATCCATTCTTCGTCACCTGCTCTCATGGCGAAAAATCATGGTCCTTCGTCACTATCACTTATGACGAAGATTGTCATTCGTCATGAGGTCCTTCGTCGATGTGCAATTCCCTAATCTTTTACAAACACAAATCATTAACAGTTTCTCCTTTCATTCAGATCAACCAATCATTATTTATTAATAACCAATGCCTGATTCAAATCTAATAACACGATGGATCAAGTGATCACTTTATCGAACATCCCTAGACTATCGATGACCAATCTGATCAAGATTACCATTCATTCACCGCCCAATTTCATTAACATTGTAACTAGATTTACTACAACAAAGTTATTAAACCCTTAATTTCATGCAACCCTAGTTTACAGTGTAAAGAATGTTTGCCAAACCCTTACAATCACAAAGACCTACAAGCATCAATATTCATACTTTTGATAAATCATAACCATGTTTGCATTCATAAGAGCAATAAATCAATACATCACTGACTATTTAAATCAAACAATGATTCCATACTAACCGTGAGATATGGAGTGTGCAAAGATGCTAGAACAAGGAAGATGATGATATGATCCTAGAGGGCTTCGGCTGAGGAGAGATGGTAACCACCGGTTTCGAGTGAGAGAGAGGAGAAATAGGGTTTGTGTGTTTATCTAGTGATTAAGGAATTATGAGAGACACACCACATCCTTGGGGTTATGCGTAAATAATAGGGGCCGGCCCATCTTGGCTGCCCTTTGGGCCGCGGATTCAAGGCTAGCGGAAGTGGGATCAGCCCAATTTCTTGTGCGACCGGTCCGTCGATGTGCGACCAAACATACTTGTTCATATTATGATTACATAACACATAGCATATAAAATCATATCATTCATTGCAAACAAACATGTCATCAATTCATCATGTGTGCTCCCACAGTCACATTAGAGTTCAACGGATTGGGTTTCAAAATACGGATTGTCATATCATCCCCAACTTGAAAGAAATTTCGTCCCGAAATTTGATAAGTAACCCAAAGCAGTAAGGTGTTAGGTCAAGATAACTGTGGATTTTCCTTGGGTACCACATCATCCCCAACTCGAAAGAAATTTCGTTCCGAAATTCACAAGTTACATCAAATTTAGATTGGTCAGTTGGGAATTAGTGAGGGTACTTGAGTTTCATCCGATCCTCGCGTTCCCACGTGAACTCCGGTCCACGTCTTGAGTTCCAACGAACTCTCACGATTGGAATACGACTATGCTTACGAATCTTAACTTTCCGATCCACGATTTCGATGGGTTCTTCGACAAACTGCAATTTGTCATCGATTTTCAGTTCTTGGAGTGGTACAACAAGTGTTTCATCGGGAAAACACTTCTTTAGTTGCGAAACATGAAAAACATCATGAACTTTACCCAACTCGACAGGTAACTCGAGCTTGTACACCCTTTTGCCAGTACGTTCCAGAATTTTGAATGGCCCAACATAGTGCGGATTAAGCTTACCGCGTTTCCCAAATCGCACCGCACCCTCCCAGGGTGAGACTTTCAATTATGACATGTTCGCCTGCAGTGGACTCCCAGCGTCTCCTAAGCTTATCAGTTTTCCTGGCGGTCACGCATTATCGTCACGCGATTTCTGATCTAAGCAATCCTCCCAAGAGTTTTGAGTACAAGTCTTAGACCTGTGATTAGGTTGTCTCTCACCTTAACCCAACAAGAAGATTGGCATTATCATCCATACAATGCCCCAAACAGAGCTGTCTGAATACTAGAATGATAACTGCTACGGTAGAACTTAGCCAAAGGTATGTGTCCTTCCAATTTTCACTAAGTCAATAACACACATGCTCGTAGCATGTCTTCGAGTGCCAGGGGGTTCGTTTACTCTGACCGTTTATCCTATGGTGATAAGCAATGCTCAGGCCTAGACGTGAGCCAAGGGTGTTGTGTACTGCCTGTCATAAATCAGTTATAGATCAAAATCAGAGGTAACGGGAGTTGGCACCTCGTGCCTAGAAACCGCCCTTCACAGGTAACTACTCACAGGATATGAAGACTTGTCAATTTTCCTTGATTGCAAGAAAGTATACAGGTTACATGAGGCGATCAACGATCATCCAAGTGATAATGTTTCCATTCTGAGTTTTGGGCAGACCAGTGACAAAATCCGTGGCAGTATGTTCTTATTTCCAAATGGGTGTTTCTGGTTGTTGACCCGGACCAGAGGGTTTCTGATATCCTACCTTGACTTTCGCACAAGTCAAACACAGTTCCCATACATTGCTATCTGGGCCTGCATGCCCGGTTGTGAGTACAAGATTTATAGATCCCAATATCTCCTATCAAAACCCAGACGACTAGAATATCGAGGCTGGTGTGCTTCGCTTAACACAAGTTTCCCTACGGTTGGTGTATCCGTGGGATCTATATTCGTTCCATGAAGTAGCGAATATCGTCCGACTTGCCAAACGTTGCCCCTCCATGCCCCGCATGGCCTCAACTTGAAAATTCTCTTCCTTCCGTGCTTCGATTTGGACAGGGCAATTCTGATCGGGTAGGCTAGAGTCGATGGTGAGCTGCAAGCTCATACGCGTTTAGGTTCCAAAGTTGAAATCATTCAAAAGTTCCATCCAGCGATGCCCTCACATGTTTAGCTCTCTCGAAACAAGAGTACACGGGAGGCCCTTGTGATCGGTCTAAGTAGTGTGTTTGGTATTGTCCAAGTAATGCCTCCAACTTAAGTCCAAAGGCCATGGCTTCCATCGCTGGTTGTGACTCGTGCAATTCTTCTTGTAAATCCACTACGTAAGCCATCACCTTCTCGTGTTGTATCGGCGCATGACTGGGACTCTGTTTCGAACCATCATGGTATACCACTAGGTCACCCGCACTCTCAGGTAAAGACGATGCTCAGTGCATTGTTGAATGGGGTTTCTAAAAGCTGAAAAGACGCTCCCCTGTTTTGTCTCCCCTGCATTCACAGCACCCCACTGTGCTAAAGAGGTTAAAGTTGCGCAACCTTCGAAAGTCCCGCAATGAATCTGCGATAGTATCTAGTGGGACCAAGAAAATTGTTGTATCCCCGGAGGACTCTTGGTGCCGATCAATATCTAATAAAATGGATCTCAGCGAGACCCACGTGTATCCCCACTTCGTTGACTACACGATCAAGAAAGTGTACTTCTCAAATCCTGAAGTCACACTTAGGTAGACTTTACATGGAGTTGCTCCTCCCCTAGGAGCTCTATGATGAAATACAAGTGCCATTCATGGTGTTCCTTTCTCCTGGAAGTGATTCAAAACGTCATAGATAAACACGGTTGACAACTCTGGCGAGACGAGGTTGACACATACTACCCATGTGATCCCTGAGGATGCTGGTGTGTTGGATATCTTAAACAACTTGAACAGAAATTCGTAGTGGCCGTACTGTGTTGGAATCATCCTTCCCTGAGTCTTCCATCAAATGATAGTCTGAACTTAAGTCAGCTTCCTAAATAGAGGCTTGATCATTGCAACGGGTCAAGCAGGTCGTCGATGCGAGATAGCGGGTGATGGTCTATGATTGCTACCTCGTGGTAATCTGTACACATATGAAAGGACTCATCCTTCATTTCCACAATAGAGCTCGGGCTCCCCAAGACGAGGAGTTAGGTCGTTAAAACTCCCATCTAGTAGTTCCTGAAGTTGGTTAGACAGTTCTTGCAACACTCCTGGGGCAAGACTAAGAGTACGAATATTCAGGGCCGCTTCTGGCGTGAGATCAAACTGAGATTATACCTAATCAGTTGTAGAAGTAAACCTGAAAGTTCATCGGGTAGCACACCGAGAGGAATCACGAATAACTGGTGGATCCTCGATCCTCTTTTCCTTAGCCTTAACATCGGTAACGGTTGCCAACATAGCGGGGTAATCCCTCCTTAAACACTTCTGAGCTTTCATTACTGAAATGATGCTAACCTTTACACCACTCTGATACTTTAGGACAGACGACGATTCCCTACTAGGGAGAGATATACGCAAAATTTCCTCCTCACAGGGTATACCGGTGTGATATCTGGATAACCAATCCACACCAACTACTGCATCATAACCATCAAGGATAGTAGAAGGTGGGTCGATGTCGAACACTTGTCCCACAACGTCGAGTTTGTATCCCTACGAACATATGAGGTTTCTATTGACTTGTCATCAGCGGATTCCACAACAGGTTTGGTTTCAAGAAGCTTCAGGGTTAAACAGAACAGAGACGAAGCGATTAGCTACCAAGAACGTGCAGGCCACCATGTTGCTATATTCTTGGCGTCTCCCACGCCAATCCTAAATGCCCTTCCACGAGCATCATTTCCAGCGTTGTTTTCGTTACAAGGATTTCCAGTACTGTTGTCGTTCCCTTGGTTGTTATCGTCTTGATCTAACAACGGCCAATCCACGTCGTTGGCACCTCCATTTCCATACTGTAGACTATGATTACGAGTACCTTGATGTCGCCATGACTGTTGCCTCTAATGTCATTGCTTGAAACGGAGCCCTACGATCTTTCACCAACAGGGTCCATTCTTTCACATTCTGTGCCACGTCCTAAGGCGCTACTCATTGGGCTGGCTGCTACACATTCCACACTATAGTCATTTGTCATCACTTATGCCCTGATTGATTTGTAAGAGTTGACTCCCATAAGTCGCTGACTAGGGTTAAGGATTGTCAATTTGCTGGTTTTAGTTGCCGGTAGTCAGGGTCGTCCTAAGACTGAGGTCGGTAAGATGTCACGCTTGTCCTCCTGTCCATCAATCTTGCAAGTTGATCGAGTAATACATGGTATGTTGTGAGAGTGTTGCAAAAGTGATTGCACTTCGGGATCTAAGGCGTCAATACGTTAAGTTCCAGCAAATGAAGAAAAATGAGAAAGGTATAGACCAATCATTCGACGCTGCGACGTCCAACTCAGAGATGTTCGTACTAGCACCTAACATTCCACACAGTTCGCTAGACGTTCAGATGAGTGTTCAGGTGATACTCGATAGCATCGAGATTCGTAAGGGTTCAGAGGGAAATGAAAGGACCACGTTCAAACAGGAGACAGTCATTGCTATGACCCCTATGGATCGTTGTGTTTCACATTTGGTCGAATAAAAGAATGGAACCACTTTCACACTTGCTAGGCCTCGTTGGGACTCACATGCACCCCACATTATTATTATATGTGCACCCACAATAATAACATGATTTGCATGCTCATCTCAGCTCCTCCTAACTCGTGTTAAATAATTCCTCAGACTCGAGTAGCAAACAAAGAACATCACAAAACATGGTTCACGAATGTCTAGGGTAACACCACACTATCAACCACTTAACACGTGCAAGTAATACATGAATTCATATTGTTATGCTAATCGTGCAATCGCATTCAATATCATATGTAAGTGTTCACTAGTTATGCTATGCAATGAGTAAACGAGAGACGAACCTTGCAGTCTGGAGCTGAGTGTCATGGTCGTATTCAGAACTTGTTCGGTTATTGTCTGGTTTTATAAAAACGTTTTAAAACCAAGTTCACTACAACCTGGCTCTGATACCAAACTGTCACACCCCCAAAACCCCACATGCGGGAACCCCCGCTAGGCGTGTGACGTACCAGGATCTAGCCACCAATCACATTGAACTCATACATGATTTAAAAGAAAACTTTCATTTAATAAGTTAAAGTATTACATTACATAAAGTATAACTCATCGTATTCAGCGGAAGCATACATCATTTGTTAAGTACTACATAAACCGTATGTACGAAAACCATTAGACATGTCTCGCGCTCCCATGCGTTACGACCCATGACCACTCCAGCATCCCAGACAGCAAGTTCCACGATCCACATAGTCTACCTACGAGCATGCACACAAGTGTATCAGACAACGCTGGTAAGTTCATAGTTTTACGAAAACGTTAGTTACCAAGTGTTTAGTTCAGTTCATTATTTACAATGTGGATAATACCTCGAATACAAGACGGCGCCAGATTTATTTTGCCCGTTCCTCAATGCTCCTATCAAAGCATTGGGAATGACTGGGTCATTAGTTCACACCTGTCCTCTCAAGTACGGGGTGAGGGTGCCAAACCTAGATAGCGCTACCAACTAATACCCCGTTACCTCTCAGGTAACAAACAAGATGGGACTTAAAGGTGATAGGATGCGTGTATTATCCAACATTCTAGATTTTACCCACAAGACGTATTCCTCTCAGGAATACCCAATTGATTTACCCAAAAACCTACCCCTCTCAGGGATACCCAATGACTGTCCCAACCACCGAGACGCATGCTCAAGAGGAATGAACTCACCTTAGATTGCTCGGTATGTTACATTACATCACCCGTTCCAAGTTGGTCAACCATACCCTACCGTGGTTACCAAGAATAGTCAGTTTCGTAAACATATATCCAATTCACATATAAAACAAGTCACACGTAATACCATTGTCACATAACACATAATAAGAATTTAGATCTCAAGCACGTTTATAACACAAGTTCATGTTTCCAACAATGGTTACCAACAAGATCAGTTTTACAATCAATCATCAGTTATTTATCTCACACAGTTTGCATCTATCATAACATGTAGCACATACCCAGTTCGTATACAAGTTCACACCTCATGTGTATGTCATATAACAACGCATAATAGGTAGGTTTTCTATTCACACAATTCAACCAATTTTCTCATCCTTATTAATATGTAATATCAGTATTTCATAAACACCAATGTTTATCATCCTAAGCATCATAAGTTGTATACTTTTCTGTTGGTTTGCTCACTGCCCTGGCGAAGAATCCACTCGACGAAGATCCATTCTTTGTCGCATGCCCTCACGACGAACAACCATCCGATGAAGATCCATTCTTCGTCGCCTGCTCTCATGGCGAAAAATCATGGTCCTTCGTCACTATCACTTATGACGAAGATTGTCATTCGTCATGAGGTCCTTCATCGATGTTCAATTCCCTAATCTTTTACAAACACAAATCATTAACAGTTTCTCCTTTCATTCAGATCAACCAATCATTTATTAATAACCAATGCCTGATTCAAATCTAATAACACGATGGATCAAGTGATCACTTTATCGAACATCCCTAGACTATCGATGACCATTCTGATCAAGATTATCATTCATTCACCGCCCAATTTCATTAGCATTGTAACTAGATTTACTACAACAAAGTTATTAAACCCTTAATTTCATGCAACCCTAGTTTACAGTGTAAAGAATGTTTGCCAAACCCTTACAATCACAAAGACCTACAAGCATCAATATTTATACTTTTGATAAATCATAACCATGCTTGCGTTCATAGGAGCAATAAATCAAGACATCACTAACTATTTAAATCAAACAATGATTGCATACTAGCCGTGAGATAAGGAGTGTGCAAAGATGCTAGAACTAGGAAGATGATGATATGATCCTAGAGGGCTCGGCTGAGGAGAGATGGTAACCGTCGGTTTCGAGTGAGAGAGAGAGGAGAAATAGGGTTTGTATGTTTATCTAGTGATTAAGGAATTATGAGAGACATACCACATCCTTGGGGTTATGCGTAAATAATAGGGGCCGGCCCATCCTGGCTGCCCTTTGGGCCGCGGATTCAAGGCTAGCGGAAGTGGGATCGGCCTAATTGCTTGTGCGACCGGTCCGTCGATGTGTGACCAAATATACTTGTTCATATTATGATTACATAACACATAGCATATAAAATCATATCATTCATTGCAAACAAACATGTCATCAATTCATCACGTGTGCTCCCACAGTCACATTAGAGTTCAACGGATTGGGTTTCAAAATACGGATCGTCAAATCATCCCCAACTTGAAAGAAATTTCGTCCCAAAATTTGATAAGTAACCCAAAGCAGTAAGGTGTTAGGTCAAGATAGCTGTGGATTTTCCTTGGGTACCACACCATAACATAGAGTTCTTGTATGAATTCGGTAATTAACGATAATGCCCTTTTCATTAATAAAATGAGATTTACATATCTATAACATACCAAACCTTTTCCTACTGATGTTATATGAAAAATAAAATATATTGAACATTCAAGACTGATCAAAATCTCAGAATTTCCATAAATACCTCAAATATCGTCAATTATCGACTTTTACGCAAATTAGGCGCATAGTATGGTTTAAAACCATATTTAACATCTAAGACTTGATACCTACTGATTTTATAAATGATTTTTTATATTTTAACAGTAAGTATAAGTCTTGAACTTAGACTTCCAATTTTGTCCTTAAAACATACGTGAAATGACCAAAATACCCCTACGTTGCATAGTTTGGCCATAAATGATAAACCTCACATATGTATGATATCTTACCGATGTAACATGATAAAATAAATACTTTTACTGAATGTTTTAGACCAGAACCTCAGTTTATGTTTAAACCTCTTTTATAAAGTTTAAAATGACTAAAATACCCTTACGGGACTTAATTTGGTTTAAAAATCTATTTGGGCATAATTGTTGGTATCCTACTGATATCATAACATATTTGAAGCATAATAAATTATGGAACTTGTAACTGACTCATCCGGTTACCCGTTTATGCTTATACGCGTGCGGTACGGTTTATGTAACTAGTTTGCATAAATTAGCCGAAACGGGTCAAACCTTATCATTTTTACTTCAAAATCCAGAATGTATTTTGTTTACCCATATTATACAAGCCTTCATACTTGTTGGGTCTAAACTACATTTTATTCTGGCCATCGCTTAATCTAGTGTATCGTACCGTTTTTAATACTTCCAGCTAGCCGGTTTAAGTCTTTAACTTAAATAAAACCCGTTAGCATTCTAATTGGTTATTTATACCACCATTCCAGACTAGAGCCTTCCGGTAAATTGTACCTACGCTTAATTAATTGAATACGGCTGAGTTATTATAAATCTTGCAATTTAAGACAGGAGCTAGCTTAGGTAAATACTCTTAACCTATTTTCCCTTATACGGGCTTGGGATACGGTAATATAATTATCGCATGGTCAGGTATGGGATTCGAAGACCAATAAGTCAGAAAATTCAAATAACCTGTTTTAATTCGTATTGCTTGACTGAAACATTAGGGGTTAATGCGATCGTGTCCCGGATATCCTTGACTCATTAATTGCAAATGGCCACGACCTAAGCACGGGGTGTAGGCATACACCCGACAGACGCGACATGGTTTATTATATAATTTTATACCCAATATGGGTTTCCCAATAAGGGAATAAGTGGTGTGTCGGTTAATCATGAACCGGCATAGTACCGGGCCCCGCATGTAGAGCAAGTTATGTAAAACTGATAACATGAGATATAGTTTGTTCGAAGTATAAAATATTTTCGTGCCTTGTGCACCTAAACAAATTTTCATAAACATTTTCAAATGTGTCGGTTGATTGTATTTACCAGTGAAAATTGACGTATTTTCAAAAGTTTAAGTGACAGGTACAAATACGTAAATAGGCTGGAAGCTGCTCGGAATTGTTAGACGAGGAATTTGCAACTCCTTCGCATAAGCCATTAGTCTGATAAACTCCTTTTGTTTTAATGATCCGCCTGTGGATTATTACAAGCTTGTATGTACTAAATACTTTGATATATTTTAGACATTTTGTGTTTGTAGTAATATTTTGTATTCCAAGAATTCCGCTGTGCTATTCTGTGTATGTTTGACTATGACGATACCAATCTTACGTCACGATACTCCCCACCAGTTATATGTGGAAATATCAGGGTGTGACATGTCATTTGTCCCACATACCCTCTTTCGATCAAATCAGTTTGACACTCATATTTAGGAAAAGAGTTTTTACCTGTAAGATCATTCATCTTAAAAACCTCAGATATGGATTGTGGTGTGATTGAAACAAGAATTTCTCCTACTTTTGATGTAATAGCCCAAGGCTTTTTGTCTTGAACTTCCAATTTTGCATTTTTCCAAAAATCTCGTAGGGTTTCTTGATAGATAGGTGCGTTGCAGGTCAACAAAGTTTTGTACTTTGAAGATGAGAAAGCATCAATGATTAAGTGGAAATATGTATTTTTACTGGTTTTCTCAAGTGTGCACAGATAGTTATGTGGGTCTTTGAGGGCAAGAGCCATGGTGATTCGGATAAATTTGCGAGTTGGAGAAGATGAATGGAAGATGGAAACCGTTTTTGAAGGAATTTTGAATTCGATACGGCAGTGTAACCTCTGATTGGGGTTTTAATCAGGGTTTTATAAAGTGAAAAATGAATGCTGACGTGGCAGCAGTTACAAAGATCGGACGGCGAAGAACTGTCCATGTGGCAACCTCTGACGAAAATGGATGACAGTTGTTTAGGGAAACCACTGATGGACAATATTAGTGGATGTCAACAATAAGAATGTGAGCAGTGGCTGTTTTTAACTATCAGTGGATAGCCAACAGTGATTGAAACACTGATGTTTGATCAACAGTGGTCAATAAGAAGAATGAAGAAACAGAGGTTGTCTTTCAGCAGTGGATAACTTTCAACAATCAGATGTTTGGAACAATCAGTGGTTGTAACAGACTTTTAAGGATTAATGAAAACATTCATTTTAACTATTTTTAAGGATGGATTTTTAATTTTCTGAAAACATTTTAATGCTTTATTCATAGAAAAAACAGGATTTTGCCTGTTATTCCATGTTCAGCATGCAAATTCTAGAGATCAAGCTTTCAAAGGTGGATGTGTCTAATGCTTTTGTTAGCACATCTGCCAGTTGATCCTTAGTTGGAACATGATGCAGAGAAATCAAACCTTTTTCATAGCTCCCTCACAAAGTGATGTCTGATGTAAATGTGCTTGGTGGTTGAATGTCAGACTAGATTTTTGATGATATTTTCAGCTGGTTGACTATCCAACATGAGGGGTGTCTTTAAAGCAGTTATACCAAAATCCAGCAGTTGATTTTGAAGCCATAATAGTTGGACTGTGCAGCTTGCAGCAGCAATATATTCTGCCTCAGCAGTGGATGTTGAAACAGCTGCTTGCTTTTTGCTTTGCCAAGACACCAAGCAATTGCCTAGGAATTGACACCCTCCTGAAGTGGACTTCCTTGTTGTGTTACATCCAGCAAAGTCACTATCTGAGAAACCTGAAAGCTTGATATTTCCATCAGCTGGATACCAGTTACCAAGTGTGGGAGCACCTTTTATGTATCTGAGTATCCTTTTTACAGCAATAAGATTTGACTTTCTAGGGGCTAAATCGGATCTTGCACAAACACATGTTGCAAACATGATGTCTGGCCTAGATGCAATTAGGTATAATAAAGACCCAATCATGCTTCTATAAAGAGTTTGATCAACCAAATCATCATTTTCATCAAACATGACTATCTTGGTGGTTGCCATGGTTTGAAATCATTCATCTCAAATTTGTTTAATAGTTCTTTAGCATATTTGCTTTGATGAATGAAAGTACCATTTTGCATTTGCTTAACTTGGAGACCAAGAAAGCGTTGTAGTTCACCCATTGCACTCATCTCAAACTCAGTTGTCATGAGTTTTCTGAACTCTTCACACATTTTATTACATGTGCTACCAAATATGATGTCATCCACATAAATCTGGAAAATCATCAGATCTTTTCCTCTCAATTTTAAAAACAATGTTTTGTCAATTTTGCCTCTTGTGAAGCCAATAGAGATTAGAAAAGTGGATAAAGTTTCATACCAGGCTCTAGGTGCTTGTTTCAGGCCATACAAAGCTTTGTTAGCTTGTAGACATGATCTGGATTAAATGGATCCTCAAAAACAGGTGGTTGACAAAAATATACCTCTTCTTGAATCTTACCACATAGGAAAGCACATTTGAAACACCTTTATGTTGTGGTTGACAGCAAAGGCCAGGAACAGTCTAATAGCTTACAATCTTCCGACAGGGGCAAAAGTTTCATCATAGTCAATACCCTCTTCCTGTCTGAAACCTTGAAACACAAGCCTAGCTTTATTCTTGACAATAATGCCCCTTTCATCAGTTTTATTTTTGAAGACCCACTTTGTTCCAATAGAACTCACACCCTCTGGCAGTGGTACAAGTTCCCATACTTGTTGTCTTTTAAACTGTTGGAGCTCTTCCTGCATGGCTTCTACCCAACTGTTGTCTTTTACTGCCTCTTGGTACTTGACTGGTTGATGGAGTGATAAAAAGCCAGCAAAAAGACAAATGTTTTGGGATTGACTTCTGGTGAGAACCCCATCATTGATGTTGCCAATGATTTGATCTGATGGATTGGGCCTTCAGGAAGATTAAATCTCCCTTGTATGGAACAATGTCATTAAATGGTGAAGGCTGCAGATGTGAATCATCTGAGCTAACATCTGTTGAGGATATGGTGACAAAGGTTGAAGGGCTACTATGGTCAACAACTGTTGATGTAGCAGTGGTTGAGCTTTGAGAGCTGTTTTGAACATCTGCTGCTCTGGTGATGGAAGTGAATTTTTGTTATGGAATTACAACTTCATATCCATTGTCTGATGGTGGAGATTATGGTGTACCTGCATGGTTAGTCTTGACAGACACATCTTCAAATGTGAATTTATCTAAATCAAACAATTCAGCAGGATTTGCTGGGATTTTCAAAGATGAAAGTTCATTGAACTTAACATTCAAAGTCTCTTCCACACACCATGTCCTTGTGTTAAACAATTTGTAGGCCTTGGCAGTGGTTGTGTATCCCAGATAATAACCACAATCTACTTTGGCTGCAAATTTTGAAATTGAATCTTTTAAGTTTAAAATGAAACATGGGCAGCCAAAGACTTTAAAGTATGAGATCAGTGGTTTGATTTTATACAGAATTTCATAGCCAGTCTTTTGATGCCTGGGGTTGATCAAAACTCTGTTTTGGACATAGCAGCAGTGTTTACACCCTCTGCCCAGAATGTTAATGGCAAACCTGAATCTGCAAGCATGGTTCTGGCAGCCTCAATCAAGGTTCTGTTTTTCCTTTCAATCACCCTTTTTTGCCCTGGTGTTCTTGGGATGCTGTACTGCCTTACAATCCCTTTTGACACACAAAACTCATCCAACTTCATATTTCTGAATTCTGTGCCATTGTCACTCCTAAAGACTTTTACTGGCAGGTCAAATTGCTTTTCAACTTGTTTGAAAAAATCTTGCAAAATGCCTGCAGTCTCATCTTTAGAATGTAAGAAATAAGTCCATGTAAACCTGGAAAAATCATCTACAATTACTAAACAATATCTCTTCTTTTTCAAGCCCATGATTTTTACTGGGCCAAACAAGTCCATGTGCAGCATTTGCAAACACTTGGTTGTTTTGGAATCTTCAATGGACTTAAATGAGCTTTTATGTTGTTTACCTTTTAAACAGGAAACATAATGCTCAGGATAGGTGAATAATTTTTGTGGAAGACCTCTTACAAGGCCTTGTTTTGACAAAGCAGTGATTGTCTTGAGATTTGTGTGCCCCAATCTTCTGTGCCATAATTATGTCTCTTTGTTAGAGGCAGCTGAGACCAGACATGCATCAGTCATAGGGCTCTCTTTTGACAAATCAACTACATAAACATTACCACTTCTTTGAGCAACAAGTTGGGTTTTTCCATTGGCTATTATTTCTTCAATATTTTTGACCATATCTGGTCCAACAATCTTGCAACTCTCCTTAGTAAATAATGACCCATAGCCTTTGTCACTCATTTATGAGACACTAAGGAGGTTGAATTTTATATTATCAATTAGATTAACATTTTCAAACTTAACTTTTCCAGACTGAACTGTTCCAAACCCCAAAACCTTACCCTTAGAATTGTTACCAAAAGATATATCACCCCCTTCATGAGTTTTGAATTCTTTGAGTAGGGCTCTACATCCAGTCATGTGCCTGGAGCCTCCACTATCTACATACCAAAGACTATCTAAGCATGCAGAAGCTCCCTGCACATCAAGTAAACAATTAGTTCAGGAGGGTCTCCAAAGCCAATAAGGCTTTGGATGGGGTTACAACAGTGTCAGTGTCAAGTCCAGGAACATGGACAGTGGTTAGATCAGGGGATTGAACAGTTTTTGAAACTTGTTTCTCTAACCACTATTATGCATCATTTCCTGTCAGATGTTGAAACCCATAAGGATGCCTATTCACTTTTGGTTTAGGGGGCTTTTTGTAGGCCTCATAAACATGTGGGACCCTTTGGTATGGTGGTTGACCTTTTCCTCTTTGAAATTGGTTGGCAGGTGGTGCATATGTCACTTGCACATCTTTTGGAGCAGTGTTTTTGTTCAGCTATTTTGTAACAGCTGTTTGGACAGATACAAATGGTTGTTGTTTCATGACAGGTTGTTTTGATGAGCTCATGGGTGTTTTTAAAGTGTACTCTTTTCTTTTGACCTCAAAGGTTTTGAGGTACACACACTCATGAGTGACATGGTTGGTTTTTCCACAGATGGAACAGCTGTTTGCAGGCTCAATTATGCTTGTTTTGTTAATATCATATGGTTTAAGATGAAAACAATCCTTTGTGGAATGGTTTTTCTTTTCACAGAAATCACAAAACAAATTTTTAACTTTTTCTCTCTTCTTCCTCTTTTCAACTTCCTTTGCAACAGAGTTTTGAACCACTGTTGGTATGTCTTTAAGAGGGATTACTTTGGCCTTAGGTGCTTTCACACCTTCAACTGTGGAAAAATCCATGGGTTCGAAATTTCTCAAGGATGTCACACTCATCTGACCAAGTGGGTTTGAATTGGTATTTTTCAAGCTCCTCAAAAGTTGAGGACCCCTCTGGTCTTTCAAGAGTGATTTTGTTATCATTTTTATCAGTTATTTTTATTTCTTGACCATCCTTGTTTCTTGGTATTATCTCAACAGTGTTTTGAACAGACTCATTTACAGCAGTATTTTCAACTTGGTCATTTTTCTGAAACCTATGCCAAATTTTACATTGCTTTTGATCTGTTTCTCTAGCATAACTTCATATCCCTTGCATGATTCCACCCATTTTTCACATATGATTTGGGTGGATTCCAACTCCTTTTTACAAGTTTGATATTATTCTATCATAGCCTGGAGTTGGTCCTTGGTTATGCTATGCTAATGCTTGAGGCTGCAAATTTCACTTTCTTTTTCAAACAATTTGTTTTTCAGTTCTTTAACAGATTTTTCAAATTGTATTTCATCTTTTAAAATCTTGTCTCTAAGATTTTCATTCACCTCTTTAACATTAGCAAATGCTATGATGCATTTGTCTGAACATAGGTTTTTCAAGACTTGAGGTGATACCTTAGCTGTAGCCATCATGGCACAATCACACACATTTTCACAAGCACTGTTGTTCTCCTTCTTTTTCTCTTTCTCTTCTTCCTTACACCAAGGGTCAGCAAGAGGCTCTAACAGTGGTTTGACTTCCTTCTCCATCAGATGTTCACCAACAATAGCAGTAACCACTGCTTCAGCAATCTCATCCACTGTTTCAGTACTGGATTCTCCTTCTTCAGTTTCCAGCCCTTCAGGAATTGACTCTAATGCTACAAAACAAAATTCATCAACAGGAGCATCATTTTTAGCAAATAGAGCAAAGTTTTCATCAGTTAATTCATCAGGCATGCTACTCCAATCAACAAAGCCTTGGGTAAAAAGCTTTGCTGATTGGCCTCTGCTGGAGTAGATGTTTGTGCAGCATGTTGTGCATGTTGTTGCACTTGGACCTGAGAAACTGGGGCTTGGACATACTGTATTTGAGGAACAGTGGTTTGAACATATTGCACTGGAATAGGTGTTACAGGGTGTGCATAATGAGCAATGTTTACATGAGCAGCAGGGGTATTTTGGTAATAGTGCACAGTGTTTTGTGTGTTTTGAGGTCTAGGGCTAGGATGTGTTATGATTGGTCCATTGTTTCGGTTGCTTCTACATTCTCTAGCAAAATGTCCTAGCCTATTACACTTGTAGCACTTTAACTTTGATTTATCCAACCTAACTTTCAAGTTCCCATGTAACCCTAGAAATTTTCTCCCTGTTCTTTTATAAAACTTGCTGGTTCTTACACTCAGCAGTGCCAATTGATGCAATATGTCCATTTCCTCCAGATCAGTGGGATCAAAATGCTGGAGATCATTGAGTTCAAAGGATAAATTGTCAGAATTATGGTTCTCACTACTAGCTGTGAAAGCATAGCTAGTTGAGTAAGAATCAGAGTTGTTAAAAGCTCCACCAGCAGTTATGTCAATGTAATGATCATAACTCCGATCCTTACTACTACCAGAATCCTCTTGACCAAGAAGTGTTGTGCTACCAAATGTGTAGTCATCAACAACCTTCCTTGACTCTTGTAACTTCTTTTTCTGGTTTAACTCTCTCTCATAGGTGAGGAGTCGACCATGAAGTTGAGTCAGTGTTAACTCTTTGAATCCAACTGAATTTTTGGTTACAAAAGCAATTGTGTCCCATTTTTCAGGAAGTGACCTTAGAAACCTACTATTTAGAGTTGATTTTGCAAATTCAACATTAACAAGTTTCAGTTCACTAATGAGACAACTAAAACATTCAAACTGTTGTGGCAGTGATTCTCCTTTCACATGAAAAAATGTTTCATACTGTTGATTCAAAACCTCCCTGTTATTTTCTATCACCTCTTCTGTATCACCGAACTGTTCTTTTAAAGCATCCCACAGCTCTTTGGCACTGTTACAATGTAACAGTCCAGCACAAATGTCATTTGGAAGAGCTGAGGCTACTATGCTAAAAGCCTTTGCATCTAGTTCAATTTTTTGAAAATCTTGTTCTTAGTAGTTTTCAGGGCTTTTAGGCACAATGCCTTTGGGATCTTCAGTACTAGGCACCTGTGGAACATGTTGTCCATACATGACTGACTTCCAACAGCCAGTATTTTGTTGTGCAAGGACATGACCCATCCGACGCTGCCAGATGTTGTACTCGGATCTGACAAGCATCGGTGGTTTGAAGAGAGTCCATGTGTTGTGAGGGTCATGTGATTGTGATGCCATCTTGGTTGATTTTTACAAAAGTTTTCAGAATAATCAACTTGTACGTGATTACCTTTTTACTCTGTTTTTATCAACTGATATGAACAATTTTGAGTATCAATAAATCTGAGCTGAACTCTTACATCAAATTGATTGTTAGATCGAATTTTGACTATCCAAGCTCTGATACCAATTGTTAGGATCTGAGTTTCTTTAGATTGTGTTTGTTTGAATTAATTAATGTAAAATGGTAGAACAGAGATGTAGTAATTGCAACGGAAATAACAAGCAAACTTTATAAACACAATCACGGAAGAAAAGTTTAAGCAAACATGTTTTCCATTGAATTGAATGATTGTATCAAATTACAACAATCAAAATAATTGTATGCATGCACAAGATTCCCCCTCAGCCTGAGCTCAGTGATTTGTTCGTACAAGATGACTTGTGAAGAAAAGAGTTAATGGAACAGTACAGAGTACTGTTCTATTTATAGTACAGACAAACAACTGAACATCTTTAGCTGACGTCACCATGAAAGTGACATCTAATCTCCTAACAAACTCTAAACACTGTTCTATACAACCAATGATTACAATAAACACTGATTACATAAAACACTGATGCAGTATCCACTGTTATATCATAAGCACTGATGTTGAGAATCAGTGCTTTCTTCAAAGGTTGGCCAGTCCTTGAATTACCAGTGCTTTTGGTCTTCATCAGTACTTGTGAGTCATCAGTAGTTAGGCTTCAGTCTTTTATTCTTCATCAGATCTTTGGTTAACAGTTGTTGTGTTGATCAGTGCTTGGAGTCTATTAGATGCTAGTAAACCACTGTCAAGGGGAAAGACTTGTACAAACTCTGCTTATGATGATCCACTGTTCTGAACCAGTTTTGGCTTTCCTCATCATCTGTTCTTTCTGGGTTTGAGTGCATGAACCAACAAAAGAGGGTATGTGGGAAAAATGACAAAAGCCACATTGTAAAAGGGAGATTTCCCACCTCCCATGAAATTTTTATTTCATACCCTGCTCATGAGTGTTTAAACAAAACAACATATTTCAACGAAATTCCATTGAAAATTCAATACTTGGGTTATGCTATAATGGCATAAGTTGATTGCAATTACATCCAAGAGATTTTCAATGATTTGGTTAAAAAATGTAAATAATACAAAAGAAAAGAAGAAACATTTTTTGTTGTTTCCAAGGTTTTTAAGCTACTATTTATAGCAGAAAGTACCAAAAGACAGTGCACAAGTGGTTGTCCAAGGTGCTTCTTGTCAAATAAATAGTTTATCTGCTGAAACTTTTACAAGGTTGTTAGAGTCAAAACCTTCAAAAACACAAACAGAGGCGCCTGAGCAAAATTTGGATGAGTCCACATCAGCTCCTCAGGTTTCTGCTGTTGAGTCCACTGCTCTTGGTGACCATAGTAGCACAACCACTGCTGTGCAACCCCCACCAACACTCCCTAAAAAGACCAAAAAGAAAATATCCAAAAAGCCCCCCAAACCCTCTAAAAAGGACCTTCCGGAAGATGAGATCCCAGAAGTTAATCCAGTGACAACACAAATGTCACAAATAACCACTGTTGCGACTTCCTCACAACAGTTGGAAAGATCTCCACCCAAAGCCTTAACTCCTCCTGCTTCCTCACAAAAGGACCAGGTTGTAAGCACAGGACACCACAAAACGAAGCATATACCTCACTTGAGGATATGTTTAACAGCCCTTCTCCCTGGGCAAATTCTCTTTCAACTCCTATCTCCTCATCACAATTACCACCATCCATCATACCTCTATTTGATGCCATTGAGCTTCAGACACAAAACAGCCCCTCTCACCAATACATTACTGAGAGTATAACCACAACAATGGTTGTGTCTGAAACAACTCAATTGGTTACCCCACAAATAGTTGAGGAGGTTACACTACAAGAGTTTCTTGAAATTCTGTTAGTAGTTCAAGTGGAGCAGCTACTACAGGTGTTGAATCCACTGATTTACACCTGGACAGTAGTTTCATAAGTCAGACTCCCTTGAAGGCACTTTCTTCTTTGGGAACTAAGGTATCCACTGGTGTGTTCAAGTTAACAACTGATGAGCTTACTAAGGTAACCACTGCTGAGGAAAGAAGTCCCCAGTACCAAGAAAATTGGGCATCAGTTGATGAACCATTGGAAAATTCTCCTCGTCCAACAACTGATACAACCACTGCTAGTGGGAAATCAGATGATCCCATTTACTTGGGTGATGGTTTAAGATATCATGAATTGACGGAGAGACTTGATACCATTGAAACCATTGTTAACAACATGCAAGATATGATCAAACAGTTGGTAGAAGTTTCCAAAAGTTAACCCACTCCACAACAATATTCCCAAGAGCTTTGGAATGCAATTCAACCAATTATCACTGCTCAAGGGGAACTTGCAAAAACCCAACACAACCATCAAATGGATTTGATTAGAAACATGGTTGATGCAAGATATAAAGATACTCAAGCAGATATCAAGGCCATCAAAGAAGCCTTGACAAGAAAGACTGGCACTGTCCTTGCATCCATCTACAAAGATGATGATAATCAAGATGATGATGCCAAAAAAGGGGAGAAACATGATATAAAAAAGTTTGGCAGGCCTACTCCAAGGCAGCCAAAGACAAAGCTAGAACCAGAAAAGAAGTCTTCTGAAACCACTGCTGAAACACCTGCAAATGAAAGGAAAAAGGGAGTTTATGAAACCCTTAATCTTCTAGCAGATGAAGTGGAGAAAAACAGAAAGACAGTTCAAAATCAGAATGCAACAAAGGAAAGGCAGTGGAGAAAGGAACAAAATGCAAGAAAAGAATGGGAAATGAAAACTAAGAATGTTGGAACTTCCACCAAAAAGAAATCCTTCAAACATAACAAACCACCACTTGCAAAATTCTCAAAACCACAAACACCCAAAAAGCCACCCACTGGTGGTCTCAAAACCACAGATAGTTCAGAAAAACCAACCACTGACAAACCAAAAACTACACCTTCACCACAAAAACCACCTGCCAAAAAGCAGAAGACAATTGTTGACACTTCAACAGTGGTTATGACAACAGTGGTTAAAACACCAGTTGTTTCAACAGCTGTTAGTCAACCATCCATCACTCTCAAAATTCCTTCCCAAGCTTTAATCACCTGTTTCCAAATCCTAAACAAAAATCCCTTCTCCCACAAAAGTTTACACCAGAAAAAGGAAGTTTCAGGTGCATGATGATGACATACCAGCACCTACTCCTATATCATCCACACCTATCATTCAAACCCAACCTAAACCATCCATTCCACCACCATCATCATTATCAAACCCAATCACTGACCCAAAAACACTTGAAGGATATGATCCCTCAAGATTTGTTCCATTAGCAGCAGACTATCCACTGGAATTGCATGCAGTTAAAAATGAAATGAGGCAATTCTATACAGTGATGTTCCTACAAAAATGAAATTCCCTTCCCTTCATGGCTTCAGAGCTCCCAAGAATATGGATGAGTATTTAAAAATCAAAGCAAAGCAAGCCGAATTACATGCCAAGTATGAAGGTAAAGGGGAGAATGATAGTAGCATCTGAAGTCGAATGCAGCATTTACTTAGCAAAGTCAAGAAATTAAAAGATTATGCAAGAGACTTAAGCAAAGAGATGTCTAACCTACCACCAAATGCTGACCTACAAAAGGAGATGAGAAAAGACCTCTTAGAGCTAATCATGAGAGACAAGTTCTATCCTGCCAAGGTTGATCAATTTAAAGACTGGCCACCCATTGCACTCAAAACTAAAGCAAGCAGAATTGAAAGGGTAAGAAATGATCCCTGTATGAAAAGGTATGCACCAAATTGGAATAAGTATAAAAAGACCATTAAGGAGCTTACCTTGGAATATAAAAAAAAGAAGCAAGAGTTAGTTGCAGCCAAGTATGGTTCAGCAAAAGCCATATCAAAATGGTCTAGGCAGTACACTGACATGGTGTATGAGAAGCTGGAAAAACTAAGAGAGACAGATCCTAAAACTCCAAAGAAACCAGCATACAGAAACAAGAAAACTGATGAGTCTCAACAGCAGGCCCTCTCTCTAAAACCTCTGTTCACATCATCTGACACTTCCATCATAGCCTTGATATCAAAGAAAAAGGCAAAAGCAGATAGATGAAGAAGATGCACAGAGAGAAGCTGACTATATGAAAGAGGCCATCAAAAGAATGATTGAAGAGGATCCTGACTCAACAAAGTTACAAGAAATTGCTAAAAGATTCATGAGCAGGCATCCATCACCAAACTCATCAAAAATAAAAACTCTCCTAAGAAACCCACTGAACTCAAAAATACTAAAGTGGAAGTCTGATCAAAAGACCCATATATTGACCTTGCTCAAGTCCAGTGGAGTAGTTGAACACATATCAAGGGAGGATGCACTAGGCCTGAGTGTAGCTGACCTCCAAGATCTCTTAGAACTTCAACTTTGCAGGAATGAGGATAATGAAGATTCCCTTAACTTTGAACTTTAATTCAAGGGTCAAGTTAGGGAAATGTTGATGAGACAATAAAGATCATGAATAATGAAGTGTTTTGGCATCATCTATTCTAGGGGGAGATTGTTGGTTCATGTACTCAAACCCAGAAAGAACAGATGATAAGGAAAGCCAAAACTGGTTCAGAACAGTTGATCATCATAAGCAGAGCTTGTACAAGACTTTTCCCTTGACATTGGTTACTAGCATCTGACAGACTCCAAGCACTGATCATCTTAATAACTGTTTGGCCAAAGACCTGATCTGATATAAAGACTGAAGCCTAACTACTGATGCATCCTAAGTACTGATGAAGACCAAAGCACTGCCCATTCAATGACTGGTCAACCTTTGAAGAAAGCACTACTTCTCAACATCAGTGCTTATGATACAACAGTGGATACTGCATCAGTGTTTTATGTAATCAGTGTCTAGTGTAATTAGTGTTTGTATAGAACAGTGTTTAGAGTTTGTTAGGAGGTTAGATGTCACTTTCATGGTGACGTCAGCTAAAGATGCTCAGTGGTTTATCTGTACTATAAACAGAACAGTACTCTGTACTGTTCCATTAGCTCTTTCTTCACAAGTCATATTGTACGAACAAATCACTGAGCTCAGGCTGAGGGGGAGTCTTGTGCATGCATGCAATTGTTTTGGTTATTGTAATTTGATACAATCATTCGACTCAATGGAAAACATGTTTGCTTAAAACTTTTCTTCCGTGATTGTGTTTATAAAGTTTGATTGTTATTCCCGCTGTAATTACTACATCTCTGTTTTACCATTTTACATCAATTAATTCAAACAAACACATTCTAAAGAAACTCAGATACTAACATAGGCTTTCTGGGATAGAATGTACCTTTTTCCTAAGGTTTTGGAGCTGGGTTGGCTCTCCGGGGCGGAGCTTCCAGTTCCTTGGCCTTGCTGACAGTCTCCTTCCCTCTGACAAAGGCCCTAACTCTCTCCATGAGATTGTCAAAGGTCTCGGGGAACTCTTCCCCCAGCTTCTCACATAGCTAAGTATGGTTCAACCCATTTATGAAGCTGCTAATCTTCATTACTTTAGGGACATCCTTGATGTTCATACTCTCCCTGACAAATTTTTCCTTGTACTGGTCCACTCGCTCATTGTCTCTCTGTCGAATATGCATGATCTCGTTGGGATTCTTGATCACCTTTCTTTGCTGACTGAAGTTCCTGAAGAACTTCTCACTTAGCTCTTCATATCTATCTATGCTCCCAGCTGGAAGGCTGTCAAACCAAAGCATGGCTCCTTCAGTCAATGTTTGAACAAACATATGACATCAAGTGGGCATCAACCATCTCCCCACTTGTCCAGCACCCCTAAAGGCATGCAAGTGATCCTCCAGGTCTTTGGTTCCATTATACCTGTCTAGATTCAACGGAGGCTTAAGTTTTGGAGGCATGGGCACCTCAGATATTCTTTTAGTGAACTTTGAGACCTCAGCCAAATCCTTGGGTAAGTAGGGTTTGTTCAGCCCACCATCATCCTGATCCCCTTTATCTTTTGCTTTTTGTTCCTTTCCCTTCATTAACCCTTCTCGTTCTTCTGGAGTTATTTGCCTCAACGTAGTCATAAAGGCATCCAAGGGGTCCGCATCATTACTTTTTCCTTGTGAGCTTGTATCCTCCTTGTTGGATGGTGTCTTAAAGGAGAGTCTGGTTTTTAAACTTTCTAGTTTCTCTCATCTTTCCAGATCTTCAAGTTCGTTCTTGAGTTCATCCCTGTGCATGGCTACGGAATCCAACGTGATAGTGTCCCTTTTTCCCGATGGTTTAACCCTGTCACCGACTTCTTCCTCATGCGTGATAGCTTCCACCGTTACCACGTTGTTGGCGCTTTGTACCGTCTTTACCGTCAAAGAGTTTGGAGGTAAGGGAGGAGGTGGTGTAGCCATGATACTTCAGATGAAGGGCGACGCTTTACAGCGTTTTAGGTTCTAAATGGGATTACTAGACGGACTGGGTCCCACAGATGGTGCAAATGTTGAGTCATCGTGTCCCGATGGACAGTCAACAAGTCTCACGTGTAAAGGCTCCACTTCGTCGTCCTACAAAAGAGAACATCGTTAGCCTCGCCACGGAGGACCCCGGGGGGGAATTCGTGACCAAGCTACGCCATGAGAGTAAGTAAACTTGACGGAGAAGTGAGAAGCTTATTCCGCTAGGCGTGTGACGTACCAGGATCCAGCCACCAATCACATTGAACCAGTAATAGAATATTAAATAAAGTCTCCATTTATAATGATAAAAACATTCATAAACATAATCCAAGGTTAACATGTTTCAGTGGAAGCAAACAGTAAATCGTTGTTTAAATGTTTCAAACCAAATGTATGTAAAACCATTAAACAAGTCATGCACTCCAAGTAGTACGACCCATGACCACTCCAGCCATCCAGATAGCAAGCTCCTTGTCCATAGTACCTAACGATCTGCGAGCATGCGACAAGTGTATCAGACAACGCTGGTGAGTTCATTGTTTTACGAAAACATTGGTTACCAAGTGTTTAGTTTAGTTCATTGATAATAATGTTGATAATAACTCGATACCGTACAAGATGGCTCCAGACTATTTTTGCCATTTCCCCAATGCCCCTATCAAAGCATTGGGCATGACTGGGTCATTAGTTCACACCTGTCCTCTCAGGTAAGGGGTGAGGGAGCCAAACCTAGATAGCGCTACCAACTAATATCCCGTTACCTCTCAGGTAACAAACAAGATGGGACTTAATGGTGATAGGAGTGAGTGTATTATCCAACATCCTAGTTTTACCCAAATGACTTACTCCTCTCAGGAATACCCAATGATTGTCCCACCCACCGGGATGCATGCTCAAGAGAAATGAACTCACCTTGGATTGCTCGGTAATGTAAATTACTTGTTCACAGTTGATCTACCAACCACGTCCTAACATGGTTATCAATACTAGTGAGTTTTATTAATCATGTAACTAAACAGGTAACATCACATAGCACATATCATACAACACATAGCATCACGAATCATTAGACAACATACAGACTAACGTGCCAGTTCTTAATCATTCATCATGCATCAGACTAAGCATCAAATACTCAAGTGTGCAGCCCAGACATTCAGGCCCACATATCTTGTACGACCCGAATGGCCTTGTGTGATCCATATGGCCTTGTGCGATTCACATGGACTTGTGCGATTGGGCCCAATTACGCAACCAGTGCTTGTGCGACCCAATCCAAACACCCGACCCAATTACTTGTCAACCCATCTATTTGTGCGATTGGACTAATATTGGGCGATTCGACAGCCCAGGCCCATTAAGATGTTGTGTGACTGGTTTGCGTCGATGGTCCACTAGCTGTTGTGCGTCCCAACTACTAAACAGTCCCGTGTGCTTGTGCGACTGACCCAGCCTTATGCGACTAACTTAGTCTTGTGCGGTTACATGTGCGATCAGTTTCATGATTTGCTGAAATCATGGGATCGGTTATACTTGCCTAAAATCAGTTATTTGAGGAATCATTCCAAACATATCCATACCAATTAATCACAATTCATTAACATCTAAAACGGATCAAACATTTCCCATTCTTTGAATCCGTAGGAACCCTAACCGTAATCAAAATATGAACATTAATAAACACGCATGCATCATGTATATCCAGATTCAATCCAATGCTAACATCGCACAATAAACTCCTAAATCATTCCATTCATTAACGTGTGTTCATCATTTGCATCGGACCAATTTAGTTAACGTGTGTAGCATATTTAATTGACAACGATTGTAACCATGAGCATTCGGTGTACAATAGATCGGGAATGAACCCATAAGCTTCTACAATAACACAAACCATCCATACAAGAAACCAAGACACCACATCATATGATCTAACACAAAACAACGAAATCAATCATACCAGGAACTTTGATTAAGAGCATGATACTAACCGAGAAGTAGTGTGTGTGTGCGTGCAAGAAGTCTGGAACGAGAAAAGGATGATGCCAAACAATGAAGGCTTCGAATGAAGGCTTTTGTCGTCGAGTAGAGAGGGGGGAGCACCACACTAGGGTTATCAATATTTCCAAACTTGCGCACATACAAGTTTACACGCACAAAAGGTAAGAGTGGGCTGAGTTCGGTTCGGGCTTGATGGTTTGTATGGGCCGAACATACCACATATCGAGAGGAAGAGAGGTGTGCAACTAATATATCATAACCTTTAGTAAATCTACAACTTCATGAAAGCGACATGTTCACATAACCTTAAATTTCAACATCAAACAACTCACTTAATTACAACGTATAATGAATCACAAGCAGAAACAACGTCATGAAAGAACCTTGGAAATACGAGTTGTCATATCATCCCCAACTTGAAAGAAATTTTGTCTCGAAATTCGGTAAGCCAACTCAGAGGAGTGAAGTGATAGTTCAGAATGACTGTGGATTTTCCGCAGGTGCCACATCATCCCCAACTTGAAAGGGAATTTCGTCCCGAAATTCACCAGTTGCATCATATTTAGATTGGTCAGTTGGGAACAAGTGAGGGTACTTGAGCTTCATCTGATCCTCGCGTTCCCACGTGAACTCCGGTCCACGTCTTAAGTTCCAACGAACTCTCACGATTAGAATTCGACTATGCTTACGAACCTTGACTTCTCGATCCATAGTTTCGATGGGTTCTTCTACAAACTGCAATTTGTCGTCGATTTTCAGCTCCTGAAGTGGTACCACAAGTGTTTCATCAGACAAACACTTCTTCAGTTGCGAAACATGGAGTACATCGTGAACGTTACCCAACTCAATAGGTAAGTCGAGCTTGTAGGCCACTTTAACGATTCACTCCAGAATTTTGAATGGCCTAACATAACGAGGATTAAGCTTACCACGCTTCCCAAAGCGCACCACACCCTTCCAGGGAGAGACTTTTAACATAACGCGATCGCCTGCAACGAATTCTAAGGGTTTTCTACGCTTGTCAGCATAGCTCTTTTGTCGATCACGCGCTGCCGCCATACGATTTCTAATCTAGACAATCTTTTCCGAAGTTTCAAGAACAAGTTCCGGACCTGTGATCTGGCTGTCACCCACCTCAGCCCAACAAGGAGGAGAACGACATTTCCGGCCGTACAACGCTTCAAACGGAGCCGCCTGGATGCTAGTGTGGTTACTGTTGTTGAAGGAGAACTCAATCAACGGCAAGTGTTTCTCCCATCCTTTACCAAAATCAATCACACATGCTCGCAACATGTCTTCAAGTGTCTGGATGGTTCGTTCACTTTGACCATCCGTCTGTGGGTGATAACCAGTGCTCATGTCGAGACGTGAGCCGAATGATTTATGCATTGATTGCCACAAATCAGATATGAAGCGCGGATCACGATCAGAGATAATAGAGGTTGGCACTCCGTGCGTAGAAACCACTTCCTTAAGATAAACAGCAGCAAGTTGTGAGAACTTATCAGTTTCCTTGATCGCTAGGAAGTGTGCAGATTTCGTGAGGCGGTCAACGATCACCAAGATGGTATCGTTACCGTTTTGAGTTCTTGGTAAACCAGTGACGAAATCCATAGCAATTTGCTCCCATTTCCACATGGGTATTTCTTGTTGTTGAAGTAACCCAGACGGTTTCTGGTATTCCACCTTGACTTTCGCACAAGTCAAGCATTTACTCACATACGTCGCAATGTGGGCTTTCATCTTTGGCCACCAATACAAAACTTTGAGGTCCTGATACATCTTATCCGAACCTGGGTGAACAGATTATCGAGACTTGCGCGCTTCGTCCATCACAAGCTCCCTAAGATTTCCAAACAAAGGAACCCGTATCCGTTCCATAAAATAATAGATGCCATCTGACCTCTCCACGAGTCGTTTCTCCATGCCCCGCAAATACTCCGCTTTAATGTTCTCTTCCTTCAACGCTTCAGTCTGAGCCGAACGAATCTGATAAGGAAGATTTGAGTGAATAGTGAGCTGTAAGGCTCGTTTACATTTGGGTTTCATTTCCTTCCGACTAAGGGCATCAGCTACAACGTTAGCCTTACTTGGGTGATACTTGATGGCACAATCATAGTCGTTCAAAAGTTCTACCCAGCGACGCTGTCGCATGTTCAATTCCTTCTGGTCAAAGATGTGCTGAAGGCTCTTGTGATCGGTATAAATGGTGCATTTAGTACCGTACAGGTAAAGCCTCCAGATTTTTAATGCAAAGACCACAGCCCCCAACTCTAATTCGTGAGTCGTGTAATTCTTCTCATGAATCTTCAACTGCCGAGAAGCATAAGCTATCACCTTCTCGCGTTGCATCAGCATCACAGTATACCACAAAATCTTCGGTACCTTCAAGTAAAGACAAGATCGGTGCACTGCAGAGTTTTTGTTTCAAGAGTTGGAAAGCATCTTCCTGCTTCGATCCCCAAGAGTATACCACACCTTTCTTTATCAACGAGGAGAGAGGTTGAGCGATCTTCGAGAAGTCTTTAATAAATCTTCGATAATACCCAGCGAGACCAAGAAACTGTCGCAGCTCCGAAGGACTCTTCGGTGCCGCCCAATTTCTGATAGCATCAATCTTGGCAGGATCCACGTGTATCCCTGATTCATTAACAATGTGGCCAAGGAAGTGCACTTCTCGTATCCAGAAGTCACACTTAGAAAACTTCACGTAGAGTTGCTCCTTCCTCAGGAGCTCCAAGATAAGGCGCAAGTGTCGCTCATGGTCTTCCTTGCTCTTAGAGTAGATCAAAATGTCATTGATAAACACAACGACGAAATCGTCTAGATACGGTTTACACACACGATTCATGAGGTCCATGAAAACCGCCGGTGCGTTTGACAACCTGAATGACATAACCAGAAACTCGTAATGGCCGTACCGCGTTCGAAAAGCTGTCCTAGGGACATCCTCCTCTCGGACTCTCATCTGATGATAGCCCGATCTTAAGTCGATCTTCGAGTAGAAACTTGACCCTTGAAACTGGTCAAACAAATCATCGATATGCGGTAAAGGATAGCGGTTCTTGACTGTCACCTTGTTGAGTTCTCGATAATCAATACACATACAGAAAGACCCGTCTTTCTTCTTTACAAACAAAACTGGGGCTCCCCAAGGCGAAGATATGGGTCGGATAAAACCTCTATCCAAGAGTTCTTGGAGTTGATTTGACAGCTCTTGCAACTCTCCTGGTGCAAGACGATAAGGAGCACGACCAATCGGGGTTGCTCCTGGTGCGAGGTCGATCTGGAATTCCACCTGACGGTGTGGAGGTAGACCAGGAAGTTCTTCAAGGAACACATCAGAATACTCGCGAACAACTGGAAGATCTTCAATCTTTCTTTCTTCAGGTTAAGTACCAGTAACAAGAGCTAAAATAGCAGGGTAGCCCTTTCGTAGACACTTCTAGGCTTTCATGGCTGATATAATGCCAACCATTGCACCACTACATGACCTTGAACCGACAAAGATTCTCCACTGGGGAGAGGGATACGCACGATTTTCTCTTTACATAGAATTTCCGCTTGATGCTTAGACAACCAATCCATGCCAACGACCACATCAAAACTTCCAAGAGTAACGGGGAGCAAGTCAATGTCGAACACTTGACCCGTAAGATCGAGTTTGCAGCCAAAAAGAACATGAGAAGCTTCAATCATTTTGCCATCGGCTAACTCTACAACATATTTGTTTACAGGAGGTGCGGGACTCAATCCTAACTGACGACTGAACCCCAAAGACACATAAATCCAATCGGCACCAGAGTCAAATAAAACAGAAGCAAATAGATTGTTCACAGAGAACATACCGATCACGACGTTGCCATCATTGCGAGCTTCCCCAGCACCAATGGTAAACGCTCTCCCACGCACACCGTTTCCTCCATTGTTCCCATTGTTGTTATTCCCAGTGTTGTTATTTCCAGCATTCTGATTCAGTTGTGGGAAATCCCGCCTGAAATGACCCTCGTCACCACACTGAAAAACACCCCTTACGATTTCCCTGATTCTGCTGAGGCTGCTGCCTCTCCTGTTGCTGTGGGGGTTGCTGCTGCTGCTGATACCTTGGGAGAGAGACCCTGCAGTCTCTAGCCCTATGGCCTACCTTGTTGCCCTGTGACATACCCGGGTGCACGACCCATGATGGTGGAAGTTGCACTTGTTACATTTCGGTTGCTTTCCCGCATAGAAGCCCTGATTTGAATTGTTGCTCTGGTTCTGATTCACAGAAGAGGACTGGCTAAAGTTGCGGTTGATACTGTTGTCTGGTTTCTTCTATGACTGATTCGAGTTGGACACCTTGTCCACATCATTCCATTTGCGTTTGCTATCAGTAGCAGGAGTGGTAGCTGCAGCAGTAGTGGCAGTAGTAGAAACACGCGGTGGTAGCGAGCCACGCTCCACCTCCTGGTCTGTGATCTTATGAGCTAAGCGAATAATCTGGGTCAAGTTGTTGAGGTTTGCTGCAGTAACCAAGTCCTTAACCTGTGGGGCTAGTCCCTTGATGTACAGCTCGATTCTTCGGTGTGGAGGTCGTGATAAGTTCGGGCACATATTAGCTAACTCATGGGAGCGTTTCGTGTATACCTCAATGTCAAACCCCACCATTTTCAGATCATAATACTCGTTCTCCAGTTTCTACACTTCGTCACGAGGACAGTACTCTTCACGCATCAACTCCTTAAAGTCGTCCCAAGTAGTCGCATTCTCCATTTCAATACCCAACATCTGAACTTGGGAATTCCACCAAGTTAGGGCACCATCCTCAAGTGTGCCTGAAGCATACTTCACTCTGTCCCCAGCAGGATAGTTACACATCGCAAACACCGATTCCGCCTTTTCAAACCAGCGCAGTAGTCCTACAACTCCTTCAATCCCACTGAATGTCTGTGGCTTACAATCCATGAACGTCTTGAACGTACAAGCAGGCGGATTGTTTAGATTCTGATTCGCTTGTTGACCTAAGGACGAGAGAAAATACAGCGCACGGGTAAGATTTGAGTACGTGACACAAGTATAAAGGGTATTTGGCACATATCGTACCAGCTTGATAGGCTGCCAAAGCCTCAGCCACACGCGTGTTAATCAAGTTTGTCAACTCGGCCTGAGTCATCGCAATGTAACCACATCCATGGTCTTGTCCGCTCATGATTCAATATAAGAAAGGGAAAAGGTTAAGAGTCGAGATAAGGTAGGAGTCAAACCTCACGATGACTTCTATAGACTACTAAGTTTACATCAGACAACAGAGCGGAACCCCTTTCACACTCGTTAGGCCTCACTGGGACTCACATGCACCCCTCATTATTATTATGTGTGCACCCATAATAACAATGCGATTTGCATGTTTATCTCAGCTCCTCCCAACTCATGCTTAAAAGGTTCCTCAAATTCGAGTAGCTAATCAAAACACCAACACATAGATCAGGAAGGTTTATCAATCATGTAACATAGGCTAGTAACACAAGAACTCATACTTTAATACTGGGTGTGCATTCACACACAGTGTTATACTCAAGTGTTCACTAAATATGATGTACAATAAGTAAACGAGAGACGAACCTTGCAATCTGGAGCTGAGTGCCATGGTCGCTTTCTAAACTGTTCGGTTATAGTCTGGTTTTATAAAAACGTTTTAAAACCTAGTTCACTATAACCAGTGGCTCTGATACCAAACTGTCACACCCCAAAATAACACAAGCGGGAATCCCGCTAGGCGTGTGACGTACCAGGATCCAGCCACCAATCACATTGAACCAGTAATATAATATTAAATAAAGTCTCCATTTATAATGATAAAAACATTCATAAACATAATCCAAGGTTAACATGTTTCAGCGGAAGCAAACAGTAAATCGTTGTTTAGATGTTTCAAACCAAATGTATCTAAAACCATTAAACAAGTAATGCATTCCAAGTAGTACGACCCATGACCACTCCAACCATCCAGATAGTAAGCTCCTTGTCCATAGTACCTAACGATCTGCGAGCATGCAACAAGTGTATCAGACAACGCTGGTGAGTTCATTGTTTTATGAAAACGTTGGTTACCAAGTATTTAGTTTAGTTCATTGATAATAATGTTGATAATAACTCGATACCGTACAAGATGGCTCCAGACTATTTTTGCCCTTTCCCCAATGCCCCTATCAAAGCATTGGGCATGACTGGGTCATTAGTTCACACTCGTCCTCTCAGGTACGGGGTGAGGGTGCCAAACCTAGATAGCGCTACCAACTAATACCCCGTTACCTCTCAGGTAACAAACAATATGGGACATAATGGTGATAGGAGTGAGTGTATTATCCAACATCCCAGTTTTACCCAAATGACTTACTCCTCTCAGGAATACCCAATGATTGTCCCACCCACCGGAACGCATGTTCAAGAGGAATGAACTCACCTTGGATTGCTCGGTAATGTAAATTACTTGTTCACAGTTGATCTATCAACCACGTCCTAACATGGTTATCAATACTAGTCAGTTTTATTAATCACGTAACTCAACAGGTAACATCACATAACAAATATCATACAACACATAGCATCACGAATCATTAGACAACATACAGACTAACGTGCCAGTTCTTAATCATTCATCATGCATCAGACTAAGCATCAAATACTCAAGTGTGCAGCCCAGACATTCAGGCCCACATATCTTGTGCGACCCGAATGGCCTTGTGCGATCCACATGGCCTTGTGCGATTCACATGGCCTTGTGCGATTGGGCCCAATTACGCAACCAGTGCTTGTGCGACCCAATCCAAACACCCGGCCTAATTACTTGTCAACCCATCTATTTGTACGATTGGACTAATATTGTGTGATCCGACAGCCCAAGCCCATTAAGATGTTGTGCGACTGGTATGTGTCGATGGGCCACTAGCTGTTGTGTGGCCCAACTACTAAACAGTCCCGTGTGCTTGTGCGATTGACCTAGCCTAGTGTGACTAACTTAGTCTTGTGCGGTTACATGTGCGATCAGTTTCATGATTTGCTGAAATCATGGGATCGGTTACACTTGCCTAAAATCAGTTATTTGAGGAATCATTCCAAACATATCCATAACAATTAATCACAATTCATTAACATCTAAAACAGATCAAACAGTTCCCATTCTTTGAATCCGTAGGAACCCTAACCGTAATCAAAATATGAACATTAATAAATGTAGGATCGGGATTCGATCAAATGAGCCGATCAGAAGAGTTCTCGATCAATACGAGGCGGAATCAGACGTATTGATGTTATAGTAGCTAGATTTGTACGTAGAATCACTTTAAATGTCGATTGTATTGATTTGATAAAGTTACACGAGCTGGCGACACTTCGGCAGAGCTTCGCTACCGGAATCCAAAAGTTCTTAAAATGAAGACCCAAGACCACATATATATAGGAGATGCCAGACCTCACGAACCAGACCACACGAACTGGTCCAGGTCGCATGAACTGGCCAGACCCCATGAACTTTATCACCTCGTGCGAGGTGGCGGGTTCAGGTCTGTTTCCCGTTTCTCTCGTTCAACGTGTCCTGGTCTATCTATTCTAGTTACATGACTCGATACAAGACGAAGTCAACAGACATATGCACTAACAAACTCCACCTTGGATGATGACGAGTCTTCAGTGTGTCGAGTCTTCAGTCTTGATCGGTTTTCACGCTCTCACCAAAGTATTCTCCATTATACGCATCTTTATCAATCTCTCTCTTACTCTTCCAGAATCTCAACCTTACTCTTCCAACTTTCTAATTCTCTTGATCAGATCTCTTGATTCATTAAGCTCTTCAGCATTAGCAGCTTCTTTCTCGAACGCTATTTCAAGATCTGAATCTGGCTCTTACGTCTTCAGACTCCCCCTTTCGATAAGCTGGGATCGTAGTCTGGAATTCACTATCTGCAGGCTTTGGATCGGAAACCTGGCTCTAATCTGCATACGCTTATGCGGAAAGTCCTCAGGAGTCGAAACCTGGCTCTTTCAAAGCTTTTTACCTGCATATACTCTACCCATAACATAAGGTTTTTCATTTTAAAAAATTCATAGTCTAATCATCAAGACACCATTTGCAATATAAACAATTTTGACATTTATGAACTCTGATTATTCACTTGTAGAAACAAATTTGGTTTCAAATTAATGAACCATTTAATCTTTTCAAATTCATTTGTCATTTCAAACAAACTCTCCCAACCCTTGTTGTTCATCATGTTCAGCACTTGGAATTTTGAAAATCAGCTTTCCAACATCAGTTGTCGAAAATAAGATGAAATAAAATCTTTTTGAATTTTCAAAATTTTATGCTAAAACATACTGAAAATCTTTTTGGATTTTGGGAAATCAACTATATACATACATCTTTTTGTGAGTTTGTTTAAGATGATCATATCAGTTTATGACAAATCACTAGTACCGTTGAGCTCTAAACACTTTAAGATCTAAACGATTCACTTAGATTGTCAGTATACTGAGCCACTTAAATTTTCACACAAAGTTCAATTGTTTCGAGATATGGATTAGTGTTTTTAAAAAACTAAACTTATTCGAGTGACCTATCTCAGAATATACTCCCGTATCCAGACTCCTATATTCAGTCTTACAGGTGAATGTACACTAATGATATCTGTAAATGGGTAATGTGATGCCATGAGAGCTCAGGTTAGAATTTCCGTTCAGACAAAGAGATGATGGCTCGACTTTTAGGTGTGTCCCGTTTGGGGATCTTTTCTTCAACGGCACATGATTCGCATTTTTCAATGTTTCATCATTTTTTATGTTGAGGGTGGGCTTTATGATTAAAGCAGTGCAGAGTATTATACGAGGACTAGGCTATTGCTCCCGCAAAATCAGAAGTCCCTGTATAATACCCCAGATATCATCACGCACAAAGACCTAGTATCACTACAAAAAAAAAAAAAAGCCATTTAGTGACATACAAAAAGTGCCATAAAATAACAAAAAAGTGCCACTAAAGACCCTTGTAGGAATGGGTGGCACACAAAAAAAGTGACGCTAGAAGCGCTGACGCTAAAGCCTTTTAGTGGCACTTTTTGGATCTGCCGCACAAAGTTTTTGGACTTTTAGTGGCACTTAAATTTTTGCCACAATATAAAAAAAACTTTTGTGGCACAATTTTTGTGCCTCTAAAAAGTAATCATAGCCACATATCTATACTAGTTTTAGTGGCACTTTTTTTTGCCACGATATAAAAAACCTTTTATGGCACAAATATTGTGTTGGTGAAAAGTGTTTCGATTTAAATATATCTACTATATTTAGTGGCACATAATTTGACATAAAAGTTACCTTATTTACAATATTAAATATAAAATATAAAATAAAACATAAAATTGTGAATGTAAAATTCATAATATCATAACTTCAATAATAAATTCGATCCAAAACATATTTCAAATGTTAGGAAAACATCATGAATAATTAACATATTCCAAATTCCAATTATTTAAACAAGAAGTCTAAACGTTCTTTCGGGTGAAAATTCCAGTATCATAAAACTTAGCTCCAAAGCTTCTCATGATATCTACCCTGCGATCATCAACCATGTAAACAAGTATTAGTATTGATTCAAAAACTAGAAGTTATTTAAAATCATTGTTCTTGATTAAAAAAACATGTAAAAATGGCCTGAACACCTAACAATTAGACCAAAAAAACAAACATATAATACCGTTTATAATTGACTCGAATACCTAACAATTAGACAAAAAACCAACATATTACCTTAATTGCAATGTCAACAAAACTTTAAGATCAATTGTCCAAACGACTTTCTTGCCCTGTAAAATGGAAAGCTTTGGCTAATCAATTTCATACCAATATTACAACAACATAATCATATCCATATAATAACCCGAAATAGTTTTAAAAAACTAACTAGTTAAAAGTGATTACCATTATCATATTGACTTCTTGAAGATGATAAAGAGTTGTTATGGACCAAAGACCCAGTACCAGGGACCTAAAACATATAAATCAAACAAATGCTAGTACATAAATATATATTCGTAAAAGAACAAATAATGGTCATGTATGTAATTACCTGCATGTTTATATTGCTAAGAACCGAAGATAAATTTGCATTGGGGATATGTTCTTGGATGATGATAGCCATAGCATTGACAACACTCTTTAGTTGATCATTAGTTTGGATAACACTCTTTAGCTGATCATTAGTTTGTGAATATGTCGTGTTACTTTTTGTGGCTGGCATCCTTCCAACTAATCGAACGTATCCTCTTTTCTCCGGGCCTTTAACTTTTGAGTAGTCATCGTTTGTAAAATCAGCTGGATCGTCGGGTGTGGTTGTAGAGTCATTTGTAATTTTTTTTAATGAAGCCTAATTAAACACATAACAAAATAGATAATCATAAGAAAATTAAACACACCCATGATATATAAGAACATTAAAATACATTACCACAACTTGAGTAGCGTTATCATCAACAATGCTTCCATCTTTACGAGTGCGAGTTTTTATATACATTTCTCCTCGTGTTGGATGTATACCATTATTCTTCGTCGCCTATTATTTACGTTTGAAGGTTAGTAGGGAAATAAAAACCAAAATATTCAAAAATTAATAAATAAATAAAATCTCGAATAATACCATTTCATGAGCAAGTCTAGCAAACGACTTTGTCCCACTAACATGAGGCTCCTTCATCTTTGAGCGGCTCATTCTTTTAACACCGCATGTACTCTACAGTAAATGGTAAAGTTATACATGATAAGACTTCTTCGATATAAATCCATAATTATATATATTTAATAAGAAATCAACATTACATCATTGTTACCTGAAATTCCGGAGTGAACCAACGAGTAACAAGTTCTTTAAATTGAGTTGGATTCACTCGGTCATCATTTTTAACTTGTTGTGCCATAATTTCATCAACAGTAAGGCTTGGATCATATGCACATGCCTTTAAAGAACCTTTCCATTCTTTCCATTTTTTTCCGATGCTATGAAAGATCCAATTTTTAATCTCGTTTGTTTCATTTGGATGAATAACAAATTTAGACTACAAACAAAAATTATATGTAAATTAGAATATACATCTTAGCTTATCTACTAATACATTTTGAAACTTGATAAAGACATATACCTTAACGAGTGAATACATGTCCTCTTTTTTTTGTATTGGAACTTTCCTCCAGTCAGAATATTCTATGGATACATGATCAGCCATCCTCGCGAGCGTCCCAAGGAATTGAGCAAGTTCATTAGCTTCAGCCCCAACAGGCTTTCCAGACTCGTTGAATGTGACAGCTATTCTTTTTGTACTATCCATCTTCCAAATTTCAGCTTTTGTTGTATAGCCTCGAACCCTTTTAGGAGCACCTAACAAATTCGAAAAAAACAAACAGGTACAAAAAACGGTCTATTAACAAATTTGAACATATATGCTATTGTTTTGTGTCTAAAACATCATTACAAATTGTGTACAATTTTTACCTTGTATTTCACTAGCTTGATGACCTTGAGTTTCAAAAACTTGGTGGTCTTCAACTTGGTCGTCGTCAACATGGTCTTCAACATGCTCAGTTGAGATGGTAGAAGTGATATGTAGCCTCTTACGCCTACCTATACTATTACCTTTTATATTAGAACTTGTTGCCTTTTGTTTTTCAGGGCCTTGTATGTGTTCATGAATATTGTCTTCATCATTAGAATAGTCATGATCTGCCATCTGTATCTCATTTTGATCAACATCATCTACTTCTGTATCCCCTTCATAAAAATAATAGAGTAAATTAATATAAAAGATATTATTAATTAAAATAACTTTATGAACAACAAAATGATACCTTGAAATATCTCATCATCCTCATCAACAAGAACCAACTTTTTCTTTGCTCCTCCTTTCTCACCTTTGATTATTTCACTCATGGTAACTGTTGGTTGTTTATTCGGTTTTGTTGTATTTGAAGTTGAGGAAAGCTTTTGAGAGACATTTGGAGCAACGACTCGACGTAGCTTCATTAGATTAGCAACTCTATTCGAAGACATTGGTGGAATATATTGTGGACGGTATTGCTATAACAAATTTATTTTCATTAGACAACATGTGTATATAAAACAAAATAAATTAAGTTTTGATAATCAAATTACCTTCTTCATGGTTTTTTTCTTTGTTTTTTGACTTTCTTCCAAACTAGCTGAAGACTTTATAATGTTTTTAATTCCTAGTTCTCTTAGTTTTTTATTGTTCTTCTCAATCGTCAATTGTCTTAATCGCAAATACTCATTACCATCATGAGAATTTGATTGGCAGCCATGGTCTTCAACCTTGTCTTCACCATGGTTTTCAACAGTGTCATCGCCATCACCATGGTCTTCAACATTGTCGTCACCATGGTCGTCACCATTGTCTTCAACATTGTCTTCACCATGGTCTTCAACAGTTTCACTGAGGTCCGTAGAAATGATATGTAGCCCCTTGCGCATACCCATAATATCTATTCAAAAAAGATGCAATACAAATATCAATATTTACCCCATTAACAAAAACTTACTGACTTGCTGTGAATGGTAAATGTGAAGTTAGATTTAACACTCATGATGGGCAGTTTAAATTATTAAAAGTTGTTTATTATGCTCCTGAGGAAGTTCTTATTTGATACATAAAATTAACTGATCATAATGGGTGTAAAAGGATACAAGAGGTAAAAGTTTAATTTAATTACCACAACAGTGACAACACAAGTTTTATGGGTCAGTCTAACAGCAGTGCAAAATACATCTAAAACCGTGTAATACACTAAGTAGGTGATATAAATAATTTCATTTTATAAACATTAATCAGTTCATTAGAAGATTGGAAATGAAATAATGGTTTCTACACAAAAGGACCAAATTGTAGGTAGAACATTCCTATTCGAGAAAACGCGTTTAATAACATTTTACACATGATCCACCAATGCTTTTGGCCAGAAGTTTGTGAAAATGTCCATTATTTTGCCGAGATGAAGTATATAGGCTTAGCCATCCTTTGACGGATAAATCCTTTGTCCTAAATAATGGTTTTTATTAACTAAACCAAGTTCATATTAATTATTTTACCACAAGTTTATCGTAAATAAAAACCTTGTTAGCCCAATAATGTTTTGTTAATATTATACATGAGCAGATGACCACAACAGGTTGATCAATTTAATTACCGTCAAGTTGAAAAAGTGTATATGTTGGGATTGAACACAAAATGTTTAAATTATTGATGTTAATGCTTATTTTTTATTTACTGTTGTTAATTACCAAAGCAAAAAAACATCAATTTGGTATGCAGTCAATTTTTTATCCATCAATCCATCATATGGTTTTCAGTTGCAATCAAATAACTAGCTATGATCACATTTGAAAAGTACACATAAAGCAGTATATAAGTGCAGCTATGATCACATTTGAAAAGTAAACTTGAACAAAAATATGCGTCTAGACATAAAGATGCCAAAAAAAACTGGGCAGTCTTGAAGTAGCTATAACTATTATATAACATCGACTTCCTTTTGGGAGTGTTACCTGCAGCGGACTTGAGTCTTCCACCACCATCAGCGGGCTTCTGCATATTTGCCAGAAAACATAGCAGGTGTACTTTCAGCCAGCTTCCGACGCCTCTACTTCTCTCTCAAGCCCGCTATATCAATCGCTTAACTACGTAACCTCACTTTGGAAACACACGCCCACTTAGAAACACTTCTTGACCCAATATCGCCAATCAACTGCAAAGCAGACAAATTCAATACAAATTGAAGTCACACATAAACATAATTGGGCTAAAAATACTAGACAAAATACTAGAAAAATAGAATAGACAATTTTGTTTGCGCATTAGACCCTACCTGCACTTTACAAGACCCATGCTAAAAGTAGTCATCATTGTTTTCTTCAACATCTACTTCACATTCCATATCGGGTGTAATGTCTATACCATCTTCACCATCATCCCCAATCCTATGCAAGTTAGGCACATCAAATGTGCAATCATTCGAATAAGGACCAACTTGATCATCAACATTACCCATGTCAAATACATCTCTTACTTTTACATGTCTCACGACCTCCCAATCTTTATGCTTGGGATCTATTACATAGAACACCTTATCAACTTGTGCTGCCAGTACAAATGGATCATCAGTTAGATTAGCCCCTGTATGTGCCTTGTATGAGAAATTTACCAATGTTAAACCATTCTCTATCTTGCAGCCCCTATTGATGTCAACCCAATCACATTTGAATAAAACTACTCGTATTTGACCTGAGTAGTTTAACTCAATAATGTCATTCAATTTACCAAAGTAGTTAATCTCGCCATGAACAGGCCTTCTATCTCGACTACTAGCGTAACTTGCACCTTCTACAATAACAACGACACCACTATTTTGGGTTCTTAGTGATTTCTCTCGTTTTTTTGTGTGAAAACGATAACCCTTAACAAGGTAACCAGAGTATCGTTTCACACTTTTAAGTGGACCACGAGCAAGCCATTTTATCTCTTCTGTTACATCATCACCTTGCTCTTCCATACGTGCAACCTACAACATGGTTGTTAATAGTCATTACATAAAGAGATATCCCAAAAAACAAATGCAAACATTCTTTTCAATGTGCATAACATCAAGATTGTGGCGCAACAACAAATGCTCCCAATATGGCAACATAAAAAAAAATACTTTTCTTCTTCCATGGACCATGAACATCATTGTCGACAAGAAATTCTGTGTTGTCTAGTTGTTGTAGAATCTCCTCTCCAGAAGAAGAAACAGGAGCAGCTCTGAATTCATGGTGTCCAACAAAGGATCTTGTGTCTGAACGCCAACGATGGTCAGATGGAAGCCACCTTCGATGACACATGTAACACCACTTTCTGCCGTGACTAAGCCAGTTGGAATCAGTATCAAAACCACATACAGGACATGCAAGTGCTCCCTTAGTGCTCCACCCGGACAGATTGGCATAGCCTGGAAAGTCGGATATGGTAGAAATAATAGATGCCTTCAACTGGAAGTATTGTTTCGTTGAGGCATCAAATGTAGAAACTCCATCCTCCCATAACTCCTTCAATTCTTTTATCAAAGGTTGCATATACACATCTATCTTGTTTCCTGGACCTTTAGGACCTGGGATGATTAAAGAAAGAATAAAATTTGGTTGCTTCATAACTAACCATGGTGGCAAATTGTAAGGAATCAAAAAAACTGGCCAAATACTATGTGGAACATTCATCCTAAATGGGTTGAAGCCATCACTTGAAAGAGCTAGACGAACATTACGGGGATCACTAGCAAATTCAGGAAACTTTTCATCAAAATCTTTCCAAACTAGGGCATCTGCTGGATGTCGCAATTTTCCATCTCTCACACGGTCTGTATGATGCCACTTCATAAGATTAGATGTCTTTGATGACATAAACAGTCTTTGAAGTCTAGGCTTTAAAGGAAACCACCGTAATATTTTTGAAGCCTTCTTCTTGGGAGGACTCTCTTCATCTTCTGGACTAGCTTCATAAACTTTCCATCTAGAAGATCCACAAAAAGAACAAACTTCATCTTTCTCTTTATCATCCCAGAACAACATGCAACCATTAGGACATGAATGGATTTTTTCATATCTTAATCCCAAGTTGGCCATGATTTTCTTCACTTGATGTGTTGTTTTAGGTAACAAATTTCCTTCCGGTAATAAATCCTCTAGAAACTCTAACAACATATTAAAAGATTTGTTACTCCATCCATTGAGACATTTTAAATGGTACAAATGCACCACACAAGATAACTTGTTGTATTTGCAATTCGGGTACACCTTTTCTTCAGCTTCGTTGACAAGGTCATCAAATGCGCTTCTTCTGGTATTCGTCTCCTCACTATTACTTGACGCAGTCTCATGCATCTCGACTCCGTTTCCACCTTCTGTTACGAATATATCATCCAACATTTCATGCATTTCGTGGTGTAATATCTGTTCTTCCTCATTATGGGTTGTGCTCGTTGATGCAACTGTTGTGCCTTCCCCATGATATACCCATTTCAAGTATTCAGGTCGAAACCCTGAACATATAAGGTGATCTAGAACAGTTTGTCTACTCTTATATTTCATATTTAGACAATTTGTACATGGACACTTTATCAACCCCCCATTGACACATGCTCTCTCAAATGCAAAATTTAAGAAGGTTTGCACCCCATTAACAAAAGTTTGACTTGATCTTGGTGCAAGGTACATCCATGATCTGTCCATTACTATTCATAATGAAACATAACAAACTTTATAAGTATTATTCACAACTATTTGTTTTGGGTTGAATATGCCAGCAGCTTACTGTTGCGGCATGTTTGTGTGACAAAATTGCCCCTTGATGTACAATCACTTAAAAAAAACATTTTTTAACCAACCCGACCCGGCCCAAACCCCGATCTGACCCGTACCTTTTCGACGGAACAGTTTCGACGCGCACCGTTTCGACGCGGATCGTTTCGACCCGTACCGTTTCATTCTATTTTTCTAGTTTTGCAACAACTCCCTTGTTTTATCATTCTATTTTAATTATAGCAGTTAAAATCATCATAAATATCTTATTTACATCTAAAATATCACAACATTCAAGCTATGAAAATTCCTAGTAGCAAACCCACAGATAGAAGCAAACACACAGCCCTTTTTAGCAGCAATATATTGAAAACGGATGATGAAGATATTAGCAACTGCACTAATTCTACATCATGTACTCAGCAAACAGAAGCACCGGGCTGTTAGACATCAGCAAATAATAGCAAAAAGTTTCACATCCTGGATTTCTCAAACTCCCAATCAATATCTTGTTGATATCTTTTGGCACACCACAGCCAACTAATAAACTGATTAATTGAGCATTTCTTTTCTCTTTTACATTTTATCAAACATAATAAGTGCACCACTAAATTTCAATTTAAATCACCCACAAGCCACAGCATAATGTTTCCTCTAATTACCAAAGTTCATATCACATCATAGAGAAAATCCTGATTATGAAACATACATTTGGCATCTAATAACTTCTTCTAATTACCAAAGTTCATATCACAGAATAGAAGAATCAGTGATTTTTTATGAGAATAATTACTACATGATTACATACAAACTAGGATGTGATGTTGAAAATAATTGATGGATCCAAATTACCTGAAATCGGATCTCTGAATCGTCGTTTTTGCAAGTCCAAATTGTGAATTCTTCTGTAATAACGAATGCAATCAGATCTTAAAGAACAAACAAAAGAAAACCTAATAGAGAAAACAATAGTGACTGACCTAATTTCAATCTTCTGTGACAATTGATGGCCTCCTTCAACAATTCGCTACTGTGAATAAGAGACATAAGAGCATTAAACAAACAATTGCAATTTTTTGGGAGGAATATGGGCAGATTAGAAAGTAACGAGGGAAACAGGTTAAAGTTGGAGGGAAATAATTTTGGGGGAAAATTTTGGAGGTAACTATTTCATAGCAAACTTTCCATTGGAATTCGTATAAATAATTTTGAATCTAACAGGTTAAAAAACTTTAAAAACAAAAAATTTGGCATCTAATACTTTATTTAACCTGGAGGGTCAAAAATTGCCGTATAAATACTCAGAAATTTTTTTAAGTTTTGCTATGAAATAGTTACCTCCAAAATGGAAGTAATGAGCGGCCTCATATACTTCTAATGTGTTAGCATATCCTCACTCCAAAAACACATCCGTATAAATAAGTTTTTTAACTAATGGAATTCGTATAAATACAGGTTAAAACGACACTTTTTGAATGATATCATCATAACTTTAATTTTGGATTCTTGCGTGTTAGCATATACTTAAAAAGCTTATACTATGTGTTTTTGTTAATAGCAAACTTTAAAAGATGAAACGGTCATCTTAGAAGTAAGCAGTGCACGGGTCAACCCACGAGACCGTGGAACCAATCCACTAAACAGGTATAAACTGAACCGTGTAGTAAAGGACGTGCGGGTCGGTTCTTGAGGCATACGCAAAAGTGCCACTAAGAGAGGGAAAATTTATGTTGAAATTGAAAGTGTGAATCAATGGCATAAAAATATTAAATGCTACTAAAAGTGGATGTCACGCAATTATGGCACGCATAGAAGTGCCATTAAAAGTATAAATTAGTGGCATAACACCTAAATGCCACTAAAAGTGGGTGTTAAGCAAATGCGGCATACCTAAAGTGCCGTTAAAACCTAAATTAATGGCATAAAAGTTAGATGCCACTAAAAGTGTATGCCACTAGATGGCTTTTTTTTGTAGTGTATGTCAGAAATAGAAAGCCCTTCAAACAAGATTTCAGGGGTTACCTATATATCCGAGAGATGTTCCCCACGAGATAAGTAAGTATTTGATATTTAGGTTTATATCTCGAAAACAATCTACTAAGCGTGTAAAAACCTACTGGCATATCACCAGTGAGACCGTTTATCACATTTTAACTTTCCAATTCTTTAGCGTACTATGATTGTCTACTAATGTACTATCATTTCCTCTTTTCACAACAAAACTCATTTTGATTTTTTGATGTTTTTGGTTTTTAGATTTTATCATGTTTTTGGATTTTTCAAATTTTCAAAATTTCTAAATTTTTACTCCCCCTAAAATCAAAAATATGTTTCAATTTTTGATTTTCTGGGAAAATTTTGAACGTAAAAACAATAAACTATACAAATAAAATGACAAACTGATGTGAATTGCTTCAAAACGCCATCCACTTGGCTTAGACAACCAGAACTCCCCCTGACAACAAACTATTTTCCCATAAAGATTTCAAAACACTTAAGTTTGTTTTAATCAAAATGGTTTTTTTTTTTTCAGAAAATTAGTTTGTTTGTCATTTCACAAACATGGGGTTTCATCACATTGTTTTCAAATTACCATTTGTAAGTTCACTTTTCCTTTTCTTTAACCACTTGTATGAAAGTTAAATCAAGTTCAACTTAATGACCTTGATTAACCACTTGTAGGTTCTTATCAACAATACTACTTGTAAGTCGAAACATCACAGTTGTGAATTTCTTAAGAAAGATGCCGATTCCTACTCCCCAATTACCAACCTGGGAGTTCCGGCAAGTCAGGATTTCAAACAAAGAATGCTGACACCCAAGCCTGACCAGCCTTGGGTGCATCCGAGTTATTTTCACTCGGTGTATAAGTTTTCCACTTTGATTCATAAAATTCTTTTACCCCTTTGGCCCTACCATCGACCATTTTTCCAAAAATATGTTTTACTTTCCCATTGAAAGCCTTTTCGACATCGAATTCTTTCTTTTCAGAATAGAATTGATTCGAACTTTCCACTTTTCCAAATTTTGATTTTAAATTTGCAGCCCGCAATGTTGGAAAGTTGACATCATCCATTGGCGGTACTGACTTTTCTCTTTTTATCTCAACTTGTGGCTCCTCTGACTTTGACGAGTCAGATTCATCGCCAGATTTAACCTCTGATTTCTTAGCAACCCACGTTTGGTTGTTAAGATTCACTCTTCTTTTGTAAAACCTTTTAGAACACTCACCAACTTCATATGTTGAATTTTTAAACATTTTAAATTTTTCAGTTAGTGGTTCAGTTTTATCAACAACTTTTTCTTTGAGTTTAGAAGACACTCCCTGTTGTGTGTTGGTTGCCTTTGGACAGTCCAGGCGATGTGACCAACTTCTTTGCATAGGTAACAGGTTCTTGTCTCCTTTTTCTGATTAGCTTCATTCTTCTCATGTTTCTGTTTTTCTACAAGAAACGTTTTGTTCGATTGCTTCCAGAATGAACTCTTTTTCTCTTCTTCAGAACATGCCCTGAAACAAATACAGTTTTTGATTTAAAATCTTTAATATTTTGATTATTTTCAACATCAAAACCCAACCCCTTCTTTTTGAAATTGCTTTTATGATTCGGTTACTTTTGATAACCTGGACTGAAACATTTCTTCTTGTTTAAACGTTGTTGAACTCTAGAAGTATATTTAGGTTTTGAAAATCCCATTTTATCTTTTATTTCTGAAAACTTTATTTTTATCAATTTAAAAACTGTTTTAATATTTTCAATTTTCACATTTTTAATTGGAAATTCCTCATCAGAATATAATTTGTCTGAATAATTCAAAGTATATGCCACTTTGATTGGTTCATCATTCAAACTATTTTCTGTTTTTGGAATCTCTTTATTATGACTACTCTTGACCGATGAACTCGAACTGTTGACTGATGAACTTGAACTCTCAGATTCAGACTTTGACTCTGACTCCTCGTCCTTATCCAACACCTGATCGGCCACTTTCTTTATTAACTCAGATTCATGATCAGTGTCAGACGATGTGAATGTGACGTCAATGTTTTCTGGTAACTCATCAGTTGTTTCAGACTTTAACTTTATATTGACTGCCTTTTTGACTTGTTCCGAATTTGGTTTTCTGGAAGAATAACCTTCCCAGATCAGAGGCGGACACTTGTTATAATTTGCACTTTGTTTCTTACCAGTATCCGTATCTTCCGACTTCTTATCTTGAAAGGCTTCAAAACCTGCTATTGTCGGATAGATTCTATCAATCAAGTAATCAGAACTTGAGTAACTCATTAGCAACCGTCTGATTCTTTCATTCTCAATCTTTTCAGTCTCTAATTCTTGCTTCAACTTTGCACACTCATCAATATAGTGATTGATGGCCTTCTGCTTAGACATCATCACTGCATTCATCATTGTCAAAGCATCTTCCCTTTCTGAGTTTGTCTTTTCCAACTGATTAACCGTTCTGTTCAACACATCATGCGATTCTTTTACGTACTTAACATCGAACAACACTTTTTCTTTCATCTTGTCTAGCTCACTAAACTTCTTATCTTTGTCTTCACAATGTTTGCATGGTTCCAAACATTTCAGACAAGGTTTTGTGACCTCTACAATCTTTTCAATCTCAACAATCTTCTCAACAACTTTAACTTCTTCACTCTGTTCATACTTCTCTTCCACCTGAACAACATTCTCACATTTTACCTCTTTCTTTTCTTTTGCTGCTCGTTTCTCCTTGAGTTTCTCCAATTTATCTGCAAAATAAAATTTGAAACTTTCAGGAGATAAATGAGTTTTACCAATGTTTATTTGATTAATTTCTTCATCATCATCACTGCTATCAATTGGTGATTGATCAAAGACTGGTGTCTTTTCTGAACTATCTTCTGAAGAAACAGACTCTCCATCTTGACTTTTCTCATCATTTGCAAACACATCCATCCATTCTTTCATTAACTCTGGCTCTTGAATGATCTGTGTAACAAATGCTCTAAACTTTGAGTTACTTTCAGCCGGAATATATTTGTCCCAGCTAAATCCCTCTGGCAATCTTTCAGCTTCTTGATCTGGAGGCATAGTA
>JARYGA010059728.1:0-68237 GCA_030545235.1 Helianthus tuberosus
CGTTGTTATTGGGATGGATTGGTTATCTCATTAGCAAACGGAAATTCTTTGCAACGAGAAGATTGTCCGCATCCCTCGTTCTGGTGAAGAACCCCTCGTGATTCATGGCGACAAGAGTGGTGCAGTTGTAGGCATTATCTCTTTCCTTAAGGCCCAGAAGTGTTTACGAAAGGGCCACACTGCCATTCTAGCTCTCGTTACTGACGGATCAATGGAAGAGAAGAGAATTAAAGACATCCCAATTGTACGCGATTTTCCTGAGGTATTTCCTGAGGAATTACCTGGTCTTCCGCCTCATCGACAAGTCGAGTTTCAAATCGAGCTAGCTCCTAGAGCAACATCAATAGCTCGTGCACCTTATCGCTTAGCCCCATCAGAACTTGAAGAACTGTCCACGCAACTACAAAAACTCTTGGAAAAGGGTTTCATACGTCCTAGCTCTTCGCCTTGTGTAACAACTCATGTCAAAATTCATATTTATTGTATTAGTTTATCCAAAAAGAAACCCTAATTGAGACACCCAAGTGATTCTGCATAATCCCTAAAATTTTCAGAATAGTTGGAATTAGAATCAGGGCCCCTAAAAATCAAGGGGGGTAAATCCTAATTCACGATTATCATTAGAATGCGTTGTCTAAATTGAAAATCCTCGAACTATCAACTCAGCAGGCCTATACCAGTGACAAGCCTACCCTACCCTACTTTGGCTTCCCCCGCGACACGCGACAGATGCAGGTGTCCCTGTCGCGACACGCGGGAGGTGTCAATTTAAGCTATAAATACAGGGGCTTAGGACTAGAACTGTTTGCATGTTTCGACGAGAAATCTCTTTACGTACACAAAGTTAGACGCTGTTTACTACAAAACACACACGATTCACGAAGTGCTGCCGCAATCAGGGTAATAACTCGATCGCTGCTACGATTCAATGTCCGATCGATTAAACTATCCAATGGATGTTTAAGTGCTGCCCACATTAGGGTTTATGCTTTGTCATCCGTCATTAAATCGATGGATGTTTAAGTATCGCACTTTGTCATTCGTTGTGAAGGTTTTAATCTCGTGAGTTATCGTAAATGCTGTATTAAGTTACTAACCGAATTGTGTGCTTGTTATTAATTTAGGTTAAAAGGCTAATCAGTAGGCTAGGCTCTGCTCAAATTAAATCTGCAATGTGAGTCATTCTCTTTTTATCAAATTACTTTACAAAACCCTATTTATTTCAAAGTTATAATTACAGGGATTAAGTCTTGTTATCTGAAATTACTGCCAGTATGTGGGGGGTTGTGCACATAGCTACTAATTATTTATCACTTGTGGGTGAACGGAACCAGCAAGTGATATGTCCACAGTCACAAGTCCGGTCAAGTGACAACTGGGTCAGTTAATTCAAAAGATAGAAACATTGTAATCGCTCTTAATACTGTAAATTATAACAAACAGGTCATTTTAGTAAAATGAATGATTCACTCAGTATTTCCCGCTGACAAAACCTTTTTCAAACATGTTTCAGGAGATCTGTTGTGATCAAGGAAAAGTGCCGAGAAGCACTACAAGCTTAAGGAAGTGGCTCAATATAAATAAAGGAAACATGTTTTGTAAAATAAAGTATTTCTTCATGAAATCTCAAGATTGTAAATTACCGGGTTTTATCCCGAGTTGTGAAATAAAATAAACGGGAAATATTTCAGTTTTAAAAAGATCCTGATGATAAACTTCCGCTGTTAAACTCAATTAAATAAATACCACGGGATTTCTGTTCCGCGGCTCCTGAAACGAGTCAAACCGGGTTGGGGCCTTGACAGAAAAAGGTGGTATCAGAGCCACTGATTTAAGCCTATTAAGTATTTAGAAAATACTTAAAATTTTTACTTGTTATTTTGTGATTATGTGTTTTATTAACTGACTAATTGTTAGTTACAGTATGGGTAAACAAAAGCTGTCAAACATCTATCTTAAATTAGATAGGTCATCCAACGAGAAGGGAAGTTCATCCCAAACCAAACCCTTAAATCACCTTGCAATCCCTGAAGAAGGAATATTTGTACGAAAGGCACACTATGAGGAACCACTTTCTCCTAGTAAAAGAAGTCTGATTATTAGAAAAAGTAAAGAGAAAATAAAGAAAATCAGAGAAAAGAAAGTTAAACAGGAAACCCAGGAAATAACCAATAAAACACCTTGGGAGGACAAGCTAGATGAGAAATGGGCAGATCTTTATATGCTAGCTACTGTAGCGGTTAATGCAAATCTTTAAATAATTTTTCCCAAGTATTAGCACCTTTATTATCTACAAGTCTAGAAACCTTATTCATTAAATAAATAAATTTACAATAAAACCAAGTGTGTTTTAATTTTCAGTTATTTTGTAATTACCCAGTCTGAAATAATATTTAAAAGTTTTCTATAAAATTTTGTTATAATTTTTAATTATGTGTATTTTGCTAAAACAACATGAACAACTTGTCTGACGCCCTTCAGAACTTAAATCTCTATCCGGTAAAAATAGAGGTTTCCAGAGATTTCAATAGGTATATACCAGACATAGAAGAACCTATTGAATTTAATGCTTCACCACCTCCAGAAAAACCCAAGCCCAAGAAAAGAAGAAGACTTGTAGGATGGAGACGTGTGCGTAGGAGGAAGCCTACAACAAGGAAAATCCCTAAAATAGAAAATCCTTTAGACAAAGGAAAGGGGGTGGAAGTCAGTGAAGGTTATAGGCCACTGGAAATGGAATTGGGAGAAAATTCTAGACCACCGGGAATGGAATATGGAGAAGGTTCTAAGCAAACTCAGAGGGAAGTTGGGGAAAGTTCTAGACAGGTTGAGGAATTACCTTTTCAAGAGGAATTAGATCGGGCATTAGCGAGCTGTGACGTCGTTAGGCCAATTAATAATAATCTATACCCTATTCTTGAAACACAACTACCAATGAACTTGGACCCCGCCATCCCAGAACCTATTATCCACTCTCAGTCTCTAGGGATAGATGAGTGGTGGACAAATGATTGGCAGTTTCAAAACCTGATCAACAGTCCTTATTCCTTCCTTCCTCAGTTCGACCCGGAACCATTACCAAATCCACCCATGAGTAACGAGAATTTAGCAGAACTTTGCCATTTTGGCGAAGAGTTAATGGATGCGGGAAATAGAATCCGGGAGATAGGGGGACAAATTGCCTGTAAATATGATGAAAGGGAGCTTCGTTTTTAGGAAAACAAATGATGAAAGATAATAGGTTTATGAAAATGTTGTTGTGTAATAGTAATAGTAAAATCAGTACGTGTAAAACAAATAATAAAACGGTTGTATATAGAAGCATGATATATTCTATAAAACAAATGGAATTTTAGAAAAATTTACAATTTTGTTTATATATTCATTTACGTGATTATGTGCAATTAATTGTGACATTCGATTATTTCTTTTATACTAATTATTTATCTATAAATTAATTATCAGATGGAAAAACGCTAATAACGAACCAGTAAATGAGGTTAATCAATCTGAACAACAACCGGGGGATCAATATATGACTAGGCAAGATATAGAAAATATCGTTGCCCAAGGGATAGCCAACGCTATTCCAGCAATAGTCGCTGCTGTCCAGAAACCTGCTGAACCTCAACAAATCATTCCTAGCAAACGTATTTCTGAATATAACTTCAGTAATAGTGTAAACGGAGGCAATGATCATGTTAATCATGATAATGAACCACGGAAAGCTCCGCTCCCTAAGAAAATGAAAGCCGCAACCCCTGGTTGCACTTTCAAAGAATTTCTTGCTTGTAAACCATCTGAGTTTGCAGGCAATGAAGGAGCAACTACGACACTACGTTGGTTAGAGAAAACCGAGGCAGTAATTGCCATAAGTAAATGTGACAAGGATGATCAGGTCATGTACGCGTCAAATCTTTTCAAAGAAGGGGCGCTCGAATGGTGGAACACTGTGTTACAAGCTAAAGGAAGAAATAGGGCTTATGCTATGAGTTGGGATGAATTTAAGAATCTTGTAGAAGAAAATTCTGTCCTGAATATGAAAGGATCAAATGGCGAATAAGTTCTTAAACCATTGTATGACGGGTGTATATTGTCGCGGTTATACTTCGACATTCTTTGAATATGCTAGAGTGGTACCAACGCTGGCTTCGCCAGAATCGGTACTCATTTCTCGCTATATTTGGGGACTGATTAGTGAAATCCGTAACATCGTTAAAGCTGCGAGACCTCGCACTATTGACGATGCGGTGGAATTAGCTAATACCCTAACTGATGAACTAGTACGCACACAAAATGAAAACAGGAAGAAGGAATTAGCTCAGAAAATTACCCAAGGATTTCGTACGGGTAATAATAACAGCTTCAAGAGAAGAGGAACATGGCAATCTTCAACTTTGCCGTTCTGTCAAAATTGCAAAAAGAAACATTTTGGAAAATGCAAGGTATATTGCAATTTTTGCAAAACTGTAGGACATCGTGAAGAAAATTGCAGGAAGAAATCCATAATTTGTTACAATTGTGGAGAGGCAGGACATTTCAAAACAGAATGTCCTAAAGTGGTCAAACCAGCAGACAACAAAGCCAAGATATCCCACGGAGCTATTAAGAAAAATGTCAGAGCATTCCAGCTAACCACTCAAGAAGCAGAACTCATTCCAGATGTGATAGCTGGTACGTTCTTAGTTCACAACATTTACGCCAAAGTATTATTTGACTCTGGCGCAAACCAAAGTTTTATCAATACTTCATTCTGCCAAGCTCTTAATATACCCTTAATCAACATTAGGCAAATTTTTTCGGTCGAAACGGCTGATGGGAGTTCAGTTAAAATAGATAAAGTTCTGCAAAATGTAGAAATAGAACTTTTAAGTCATAAATTTTCTACAACCCTATTGCCTATGAAATTAGCTGAATTTGATGTTGTGTTAGGAATGGATTGGTTGGTAGCCAACCATGCTCGAATTCTTTGTGATAAGAATTCTATAGAAATTCAAACACCTACCGGAGAAGTCATTATGATTACAGGAAATAAACCATGTAAACCCATGAAGTTCATATCAATAATGAAAGTTGCTAGTTATGAACGAAAGCAAGGAATAGTGTATATGATTTCGGTAATCATTAGCACTAAGGATAAAGAACTTAAGGAAATTCCTGTAGTCTCAGAATACCCAGAGGTATTCCCAGAAGAGTTACCAGGGTTACCACCAGATAGGGAGGTAGAATTTAGGATTCATCTAATTCCAGGAACTATACCGATAGCTAAGGCACCTTATCGGTTAGCTCCTACCGAAATGTTAGAATTGAAAACACAATTAGATGAATTACTAAGTAAAGGATTCATACAACCTAGCTCATCCCCGTGGGGAGCACCAGTGTTGTTTGTTAAGAAGAATGATGGTTCAATGAGAATGTGTATTGATTATAGAGAATTAAATAAGGTTACTATTAAGAATCGATACCCATTACCTAGGATTGATGATCTTTTTGATCAACTTCAAGGAGCTAGGTATTTTTCTAAGATCGACTTACGTTCCGGATATCATCAATTGAAGGTACAAGAAGAAGACATACCTAAAACTGCTTTCAGAACTAGGTATGGTCATTACGAGTTTACAGTCATGCCCTTTGGGTTAACGAATGCACCCGCAGCATTCATGGACATGATGAATAGGATATGTAAACCGTATTTGGATAAATTTGTAATTGTCTTCATAGACGATATACTTATTTATTCCAAAAGTCAGACAGAACATTGTCAGCATTTGCATGCACTCTTAACTTTGTTAAGAAAAGAAAAGCTTTATGCCAAATTCTCAAAGTGTGAATTTTGGCTAAAAGAAGTGCAATTCTTAGGACATATGGTAAATCACAAAGGTATTCATGTAGATCCTGCTAAGATAGAGGCGATTACTAATTGGAAGGTTCCACAAACTGCAATGGAAATTAGAAGTTTTATAGGTTTAGCTGGCTATTATAGACGGTTTATTAAGGATTTTTCCAAGATAGTTGTACCATTAACTAAGCTAACCTGTAAAGCAGTTAAGTTTGAATGGGGATCTAAACAAGAAGAAGCCTTTAGAATCTTGAAGCAGAAGTTAACAAATGCTCCAATCTTAGCTTTACCAGAAGGAACTGAAGATTTTGAAGTATATTGTGATGCTTCAAAATTAGGATTTGGATGTGTGCTAATGCAACGCAAGAAGATAATTGCGTATGCCTCAAGACAATTGAAAAAGCACGAGGAAAATTATACAACTCATGATTTAGAATTAGGAGCTGTAATTTTTGCCCTTAAGATTTGGAGACATTATCTTTATGGAAGTAAATTTACTGTCTATACAGACCACAAAAGTTTAAAATATATTTTTGGGCAAAAAGAATTAAACATGAGGCAAAGGAGATGGATGGAAATTTTAAATGATTACGACTATGATATTCAGTATCACGAAGGAAAGGCAAATGTAGTTGCAGATGCCTTAAGTCGTAAGTACCATGAGAAACAACGACGAGTTCGTGCTCTCAGATTAAATCTACAGTTAGATTTAATGGAACAACTGAAGCATTTTCAAGAAACAGCAATAGAGGATGTTGCTGAAGGAATGAAAGGACGAATAAAAGAATTAGAACGAGGAGATGATGGAATTTGGAGATTCCATAAGAAAAGGATTTGGGTGCCAAAGCAAGGAGAATTAAGAAAGAAGATTTTAGAGGAAGCTCATAAATCTAGATATACCATACACCCTGGAAATAATAAAATGTACCAAGATTTAAGAAATAATTTTTGGTGGAAAGGCATGAAGAAGGATATAGCTAGATATGTTTCTAAGTGTCTTACTTGTTCACAAGTTAAGGCAGAACATCAGAAACCTTCAGGTCTACTCCAACAATTAGAAATGCCAGTATGGAAATGGGAACTCATAACAATGGATTTTGTTACTAAGTTACCCAAAACCAGAAAAGGTAATGACGCGATTTGGGTAATTGTGGATCGATTAACCAAATCTGCTCACTTTCTACCAATGAAAGAAACCTTTAGCATGGAAAGATTGGCAAAGTTATATGTAGATGAAGTTGTATCTTTACATGGAGTTCCACTCTCCATTGTATCAGATAGGGATAGTCGTTTCACTTCTCATTTCTGGAAAAGTTTCCAAGAAGCTATGGGAACTCGACTAAATTTAAGCACGGCATATTATCCACAAACAGACGGGCAAAGTGAAAGAACGATCCAAACTCTAGAAGATATGCTCCGAGCATGTGTGATAGATTTTGGTGGAAATTGGGATGATCATTTACCATTAATTGAATTCTCCTATAACAATAGTTATCATTCAAGTATCGAAACTGCCCCATTCGAAGCACTGTATGGAAGAAAGTGCAGAACTCCAGTTTGTTGGGCAGGTATAGGAGAAAGTCAATTGTCAGGTCCCGAAATAGTGCAAGAAACTACTGATAAGTTTACTCAAATCAAGGAAAGGCTGAAGATGGCTAGAGATCGCCAGAAGAGTTATGCAGACAATAGATGTAAGCCGTTAGAATTCCAAGTTGGAGACAGAGTACTGTTGAAAGTTTCCCCTTGGAAAGGAGTTGTTAGATTCGGTAAGAAAGGAAAGCTAAGTCCAAGATACTTAGGACCATTTCCTGTGATCCAACGTATAGGACCAGTTGCTTATCGTTTACAACTACCCGAAGAACTAGCTGGAGTACATGATGTGTTTCATGTATCCAACCTCAAGAAATGTCTATCAGACGAATCTTTGGTAGTACCTCTTCAAGAATAGAGGTAAACGAAAAGTTAAAATTTGTTGAGAAACCTCTTCAGGTAGAAGATCGAAAGGTGAAATTTCTCAAGCACAGGCGACTAATTCTAGTTAAAGTCAAGTGGGATTCAAAGAGAGGACCCGAATACACTTGGGAGCTGGAATCAGAAATGAAGCGAAAGTATCCTAAATTATTCCAATAAATCTCGAGGACGATATTTTTATTAAGGTGGGGAGAATGTAACAACTCGTATCAAAATTCCTATTTATTGTATTAGTTTATCCAAAAAGAAACCCTAATTGAGACACCCAAGTGATTCTGCATAATCCCTAAAATTTTCAGAATAGTTGGAATTAGAATCAGGGCCCCTAAAAATCAAGGGGGGTAAATCCTAATTCACGATTATCATTAGAATGCGTTGTCTAAATTGAAAATTCTCGAACTATCAACTCAGCAGGCCTATACCAGTGACAAGCCTACCCTACCCTACTTTGGCTTCCCCCGCGACACGCGACAGATGCAGGTGTCCCTGTCGCGACACGCGGGAGGTGTCAATTTAAGCTATAAATACAGGGGCTTAGGACTAGAACTGTTTGCATATTTCGACGAGAAATCTCTTTACGTACACAAAGTTGGACGCTGTTTACTACAAAACACACACGATTCACGAAGTGCTGCCGCAATCAGGGCAATAACTCGATCGCTGCTACGATTCAATGTCCGATCGATTAAACTATCCAATGGATGTTTAAATGCTGCCCACATTAGGGTTTATGCTTTGTCATTCGTCGTTAAATCGATGGATGTTTAAGTATCGCACTTTGTCATTCGTTGTGAAGGTTTTAATCTCGTGAGTTATCGTAAATGATGTATTAAGTTACTAACCGAATTGTGTGCTTGTTATTAATTTAGGTTAAAAGGCTAATCAGTAGGCTAGGCTCTGCTCAAATTAAATCTGCAATGTGAGTCATTCTCTTTTTATCAAATTACTTTACAAAACCCTATTTATTTCAAAGTTATAATTACAGGGATTAAGTCTTGTTATCTGAAATTACTGCCAGTATGTGGGGGGATGTGCACATAGCTACTAATTATTTATCACTTGTGGGTGAACGGACCCAGCAAGTGATATGTCCACAGTCACAAGTCCGGTCAAGTGACAACTGGGTCAGTTAATTCAAAAGATAGAAACATTGTAATCGCTCTTAATACTGTAAATTATAACAAACAGGTCATTTTAGTAAAATGAATGATTCACTCAGTATTTCCCGCGGACAAAACCTTTTTCAAACATGTTTCAGGAGATCTGTTGTGATCAAGGAAAAGTGCCGAGAAGCACTACAAGCTTAAGGAAGTGGCTCAGTATAAATAAAGGAAACATGTTTTGTAAAATAAAGTATTTCTTCATGAAATCTCAAGATTGTAAATTACCGGGTTTTATCCCGAGTTGTGAAATAAAATAAACGGGAAATGTTTCAGTGTTAAAAAGATCCTGATGATAAAATTCCGCTGTTATAATTAAATAAATACCACGGGATTTCTGTTCCGCGGCTCCTGAAACGAGTCAAACCGGGTCGGGGGCTGTGACACCTTGGGGAGCTCCAGTGTTATTCGTGAAGAAGAAAGACGGTACCTTCAGAATGTGTATTGACTACCGCGAACTCAACAAGTTGACCGTGAAGAATCGTTATCCTCTCCCACGTATTGATGACCTATTCGACCAGCTGCAAGGGCCGAGCTTCTACTCTAAGATTGACTTAAGATCGGGCTATCATCAACTGAGAGTCCGAGATGAGGATATCTCTAAAACAGCATTCAGGACTCGTTATGGGCATTACGAGTTTCTGGTTATGCCTTTCGGATTGACGAATGCACCTGCGGTCTTCATGGATCTCATGAACTGAGTGTGTAAACCTTACCTGGATAAGTTTGTCATAGTTTTCATCGACGACATCCTGATCTATTCGAAGAGTCAGGAAGAACACGAGCAACACCTGAGGCTTATTTTAGAACTTCTTCGAACAAAGCAGTTGTATGCCAAATTTTCGAAATGTGACTTCTGGCTTCGCGAAGTCCACTTTCTAGGCCACGTGGTAAACAAGAATGGGATTCATGTTGATCCATCCAAGGTAGACTCGATCAAGAACTGGCCTGCACCCCGTACACCAATAGAAATCCGCCAATTCTTGGGTTTGGCAGGATATTATAGAAGGTTTATCAAGGATTTCTCTAAGATTGCGTAACCTCTCACCTCGCTAACTCAGAAGGGTGTCACCTGTCGTTGGGGTGATGCACAGGAATCTGCATTTCAGCACTTGAAAGATAGACTTTGTAGCGCGCCTATCCTCTCATTGCCTGAGGGCACAGATGATTTTGTGGTTTATTGCGACGCTTCCATCCAAGGACTTGGTTGCATATTGATGCAACGTGACAAGGTCATTGCCTACGCATCGCGCGAACTTAAAGTTCATGAAAGGAACTACACTACACACGACTTGGAATTGCGAGCAGTTGTTTTCACACTTAAGATATGGAGACATTACCTGTACGATACCAAGTGCACCATTTACACCGATCACAGGAGTCTCGAGCATATCTTTAAGCAAAAGGAGTTAAACATGCGACAACGTCAATGGGTCGAGCTCTTGAATGATTACGAATGCACGATCAAGTACCATCCGGGCAAAGCCAATGTGGTGGCCGAAGCCCTCAGTTGAAAGGATACTACACCTAAGCGTGTGCATGCGTTACAACTTACCAACCAATCTAGTCTTCCTACTCAGATACGAGATGCTCAGGTTGAAGCATTGAAAGCAGAGAACATCAGGGCGGAGTCCCTACGAGGATCAAGGAAACGGTTAGAACAAAAGGAAGACGGCGCCTACTATGTAAACGGACGCATCTGGGTTCCACTCTATGGTAATCTACGTGAGCTTGTGATGGATGAGGCACACAAGTCTCGTTATTCAGTACATCCTTGTTCGGATAAGATGTACCACGATCTCAAGACTATGTATTGGTGGCCTAGTATGAAAGCCAACATAGCCACCTACGTCAGTAAATGTTTGACTTGTGCGAGAGTTAAGATTGAAAATCAGAAACCATCAGGCCTACTCCAACAACCAGAGATCCTGACATGGAAATGGGAGCAAATTTCCATGGATTTCGTTACTGGCCTGCCTAGATCTCAACGCGAAAATGACACTATTTGGGTGATAGTGGATCGATTGACCAAGTCTGCACATTTTCTGGCTATCAAGGAAACAGATAAGTTTTCTACTCTAGCAGACATCTACCTAAAGGAAGTAGTATCAAGGCACGGAGTGCCAACCTCCATCATTTCTGATCGTGACTCACGTTTTACATCTGAATTGTGGCAAGCTATGCACAAGTCCTTTGGCTCTCGATTAGACATGAGCACGGCATATCATCCACAGACGGATGGGCAATCTGAACGCACCATCCAAACCCTTGAAGACATGCTTAGGGCGTGTGTAATCGACTTTGGAAATGGCTGGGAAAAACACCTCCCGTTAGTGGAGTTTTCGTATAACAACAGTTACCACACCAGTATCCAGGCCGAGCCATTTGAGGCATTGTACGGACGTAAATGCCGATCACCTCTTTGTTGGACAGAAATTGGTGACAGCAAAATCACAGGCCCAGAACTTGTGGTAGACACAACCGAGAAGATTGCTCAGATACGACAACGAATGGCGGCAGCTCGTGACCGTCAGAAAAGCTATGCTGATAAGCGAAGGAAACCACTCGAGTTCCAGGTTGGGGATCGAGTGCTACTTAAAGTCTCACCTTGGAAAGGTGTAGTTCGTTTTGGAAAACGAGGCAAACTCAATCCGCGTTATGTCGGACCGTTCGAAATCATTGAGAAAATTGGCAAAGTCGCTTACAAGTTGAATCTGCCTGAAGAACTCAGCGGAGTTCACAACGTATTCCACGTGTCAAATCTGAAAAAGTGTCTGTCAGATGAGACCCTCATAGTTCCCTTAAAGGAGTTCACAATCGACGACCAGTTGCGATTCGTTGAGGAACCAGTTGAAATCACAGACCGAGACGTTAAGATTCTCAAGCGTACCAGAATACCTCTTGTTCGAGTTCGTTGGAACTCCCGTCGTGGCCCAGAGTATACCTGGGAACGAGAAGACCAAATGAAACACAAGTATCCCCAGTTGTTTGAGAAAAGTACAACCACTACTGAGGCTGAAGCTACTGCGGAATTTCGGGATGAAATTCCAAACCAACGGGGGGATGATGTGACACCCCAGGAAACCATGCAACTTAACTAGCTTCCTCAGTAACCACGTGCTAAATTTCGGGACGAAATTTTCTTAACAGGGGGAGAATGTGACAAACCTCATGATTACATGTATCCGTACGATTAATTAATATTAAATTGTGCTTATTGATTGTGCAGAAAACTGACTAAATGGTCCTGAGTGTTTTCCTAAGTGTTGGGAATTAAAAGTGTTACAAATAGTTACATAAAAGACACTATACGGAACAACTTAGCACTTTAACGAACCGGTATCTAACCGAACAACCGGACATTACCCGGGACACCAAAATATTGCAAGAAACATTGTTTAAATATTTCTTGGCTAGTTATGATCCCCATACACCATAACACCCACTAGATAGCTACTAACTAGAACATGTAACCTTATACTTAAACTTGAACTATTATTTACTTGCTATCAACAAAAAGTTTCACTTAACCCCCCCCCCCCCCATGTCCCTTTACGGTCCAAAGGACCCACCAAATCACCACCATACTTTTAAGATTTAACTCCTAAATTTGTTTCATATTTTATGAGATCGTTGCTTGATTGTTTAGACATAATATTTGAAAGATATGATTTCAAGTATGGTGTATAAGATCATCCACATCTTCATCATTCCTTCACAATCTTCACACCATCCTTCTCACTCTCTATCTCTCCCTCTCGGCTCCCTCTATAACCGCCACCACCACCTTACAACCCTCATCCTTCCATTTTCATGCTTCATTCAAGCACTAGAAGGTGATTAAAGGAGCTTGTAGCTTGTGAATCATCAAGGAGCTTCATACATTGCTTTCATCCACCATCTTCTTCATCATTTTCTCTAGTGATCTTCCCTAGCTTAAAGCTAGTTGTAAGCTTCTTGTTAACTCTTGGTTACTTCCTATTTTTAGTAGTTAAAGGATGTATCATGATGAAATAATGCTAGTATGATGTTGTCTTGTTTATGTTGGTTACTTGATGAAAACTTGTACTCTGGAAATCTGATATGAACGATGGTACTTGACATGATAAATATGAGTTAAATAAACGATAACCTGCTGCAAGTGATGTTAAATGTCATTTTTGATCACTAAGTATGTTAACGGAACAAATAGAACTTGCGTTAGAGCGCTATAAGCTGAAAACAGGAAGCTGTCAAACTATTACAACCGCCTTCAGTCGGCTGTAACCGGGTCATAACTTAACGAAACTTTGATTTTCTTGAGTCCATAATGTGTTATTTCGAAATACGGTTCTAATGGCACTGGAATCATAATTTTTGGACTTCGTTTGCTATTTTTAAAGGGGTCGTTTTTCACAGCAGCAAAAGCTGCGTTTTTACTGCAGAAAATATGTGTTATGTTTTTTTGTCATAACTTGAAATCTGTGTAGAATTAACTCATGAAATTTATACTGTAGATGATCACTGATGTTGTTGTAATGCTCCAACCGGAATTTCATCAATCGGACTTACGATGAATTTTAAATAAATTATTCCGTGGACTGCAGTTAGAAAGTGATGAATCTGATTGCAGTCCGGTAAATAATTTTTTATAAAATATTGGTAATGAATTGGATCCCGATATTTTTACACAATAATATTTGGATCATTTAAAACATTATATAAAAATTTGGGAATTTTTGGAGTAAGTTAACTATTTTATTAAAATTCCCGAAAACAGCCCAGTTTTGAAGATTAAAGCTGAAACGACATAAGTAGCAATTTGCGTGTCTAAATGTTGGGTAGGTTATCTGAGAATGATCTAACGTGTTATATGTCAATGAAAGTGTTATGTGCAATATCGTATGTTTGCTTTTGAATGGGTATAGATGGGATGTTTATATGGGCGTGAAATATTAAAGTGAGTGCATGTTAGTAGGAACTTTGTGCTCTATTTGAAACCACTAAATGACAAACTGGTAATCATATTAGGACGTGATTGACCGACCTTGACTGTTAGCTATTTTTTAGAGTCAAACCGAGCAACCAAATGTGAGTTCACACTCTTACTAAGGCATGGGATTCCCGGTGGTTGGGAATGGGTTAAAGAACTAAAACGGAACCTGCATATCCTCCTTGGGTAGGATATGTACCGCCATCCTCCATGGGTAGGATGCCAATATAAATCATGCGTATTCTCCTTGGGTTGAATACGTACGTTCGTCCTCCTTGGGTAGGACAACAACCTTAAACTTACTAGACAAAACTCTATCATTAAGTCCCTCATTTTTATATCGACTTAATCGTTGGGCCAATGGCGAGCGGGTCAATAGTTAATAGCGCTCTTAGGGTTGACAAGCCTCACACCGTGCCGGTAGGACGGGCGTGTACTAATGGATCTGGGCACTCAGTCAATGATGATAGACATTGACTTAGGGCACAACTTACTTTCGTCCGTTGTCGATATAGTCACGGTCTAGTGGTTCACATGGGGAAGCCCCCACTATTATGGATATGGTTTGGGGAAAAATAAAGATACTTGTTAATTCGTGGTTTACGAAACAACTTATGGTTTCCAAAACAAACTCTAAAACTAAACAACCAACTGTGAACTCGCTCAACTTTGTTGTTGACTCCTTGTTACATGCCTTGCAGGTCGTTAGGTATTTATGGAGCTTGCACTAGAGGAAGGAGTCGTTGTGGGACATGGACAGTGTGTGCCATGTTAAACTTGCTAAACTTATAACTTATGTTTTGGTTTTACGTTTTATGCTTCCGCTGTTTAATCTGAACTTGGTTAACTAGCTTTTGAACACCAATTATATTGCGTGGCTGGACTTTATCTATTTTAAATACGTTGTTCAATGTGATTGGTGGCTTGATCCTGGTCATGTCACGCCTCCAAGCGGTGATACTCCGCGTGTGGATTTTGGGGGTGACAAATATAATGATGGCGGAACATCTTTTCCTTTGATACTTTCAAAGAACGACAAAACTTGATCATAGTATTGATCCCACGGGGTAAGAAATATTGTCCGACGCCTGAATATTTCATAAAAATGGTACATTATAAGTTTCATATGTGACATTATATAATTTTCGTAAAACACTATTACTATAATTACTATTAATTGTAACAATAATATGTATACTGTATTCTAAGATAATTATTAGGATGCTTACTCCAGATCAGAAATCTCTATAGTAACTTTCACAGATTGCTTCCCACTTGCTTTGTTAGTTACAGTCTCTTTTTTAAATGATTGAGTCAAATAACTAATAACATCTACCACAATACAATATCGACCAATAAGATGTGGTTAGTAGGTAAAAAAATTGCATGAAAAAAAATTATATTTTGCAAACAATAGTTCATATACATACCGACTGTAACATTTGAAATAGCAGTATTGTTCAAGATGTCTGCAAAGCTCACGAAATCAAAGCCGTATGGAGATCCACCAAAATCTTCACATTCAATAGCTTGGGTTGTACTCTGGAAACATAGCCTGTTTTGATTGTCAACATACTTGTATGTAGAGTTATTAAAACCTATTGTTGGATTCCTAACAATCAAACATCGCTTTTCCACTAATGCTGGAAGAAACTGTGGTAACACACGATTCAAGCAGGTAGCCTCCATCTTTGTACCCTTTATCATGCATGAAAAAAATAATAAAATACCTCTTCATCAAATAGTATAATAGTATAATAAAATACAAATGTGAAAATATATGGAAAAAAATAAATAAACCTCTTCATCAATTAGAATCATGTCCATTGAGTAAAGTTGACTGGGATTTCTCCTCTCAGGGTGTTCCCAAACCCTGATCACCCTAACCTTGACCGAAAACTTTTCTTGAAAAGCATCAACAGCTCTCAACATAGTTATGTTCTGGTTCTCCATAATATCTATGACATGTCGCAAAACATATTTCAATATACTAATCAGAAAAAACAAAGACCAATGCAAAATATTAAAAAAAAAAAAAGCAATATGCAAAAACATTATGGACGAAAACAGAGTTTAACAAAAGACTATTTTAGTGCAAAAACATTATCCTATATAAGAAGTGTAAGATTAACACCTAACCAAAACAATGCGGTAATATGAATGAAACAATGTGGAAAAGAATGGAGTGTAGCAAAATACTTATAGGCGCAATATAAAAAGTTATATAAGGAAAACCATACCATTAGCAAAAATAACATCTCAATATAACATTTCAATATATCAATACTATATCAATATCATTAATATCAATATCAATGAGTGGGAGTTGGCTAGAAAGCCTAAGTTTCCTAGAAAGTCTAGGAAGCAATAGGGAGTTGACATGTGGCTTTTAGTTTTTTTATTCAAAAGGGCATGATGGTAATTTGATTATTAATTTAATTTTGGAATATATTATATATCCTAAACTAACTATCCAGATATTTATGGAAACGTATACCTCTTTGATATCTCATATCAATTCAAAAATTGGCAGTTACTTTAAATTACGACGTTCAAATCATTAACAATTTCTTTACATTGTGTTTTATCAGTTACTAGTTTCATCACAATGTGTTTTATCAGTTACTGGTTGATGTGATTTTGGCATTCTTGATGTTGTGTTTTATCAGATACTGTTTTATCAGTTATTGGTTTCATCACAATGTGTTTTATCAGTTACTGTTTCATCACAATGTGTTTTATCAGTTACTGGTTTTGATATGATTTTGGCATTCTTGATGTTGTGTTTTATCAATTACTGGTTTCATCACAATGTGTTATACCAGTTATGATTCATGAATAGCATGTTCTTTTGTATTTTGGGTTCTTCACGATGTGTGATAGTGTATATAACACAGCAGATGTAAACACTTGATAACTTATCACTTTTTGAACACACTAATGTTACATCTACTATCTAACATATTTGTATCCATTTCAAACAAACAATTTAGATCATTTATATTAAAATACATACTCAGTTTGCCCAACAACCATAAAAAAGAAATGCAAACAAAGAAATATAACATAAAACACACTATTTTGAAAGTCCAGAGAAAAACTAAAAAAATGGTAAAACACATCAACCTTAAAATGGTAAAACACATCATCAACCTAGCGTCTTCGTCTTCAACACAACCCAGTGTCTTCATCTTCAACACACCGTCATCATCAACTTCAAAATGATAAAACACATCAACCTTAAAATGGTAAAACATATCAACCTTTATAACTGCAAAATTACTAAACAATCACTTCCAATAATCAACCAAAAGGGAATTGCAATTCCTTTATACATTAACATATTCTAACAAAACACTTCGATCCCAAAGCCAATTGCAATTCATTTATACATTAACATATTCTAACAAAATACATCGATTATCTATTATCCAAAAATAGCATATTAAACCAACAATTAAATAAAAAAATTAATAAGCTAATTAACAATAGAACAAGAACTCGCGGAACAAAAGAAGACCCGCAAAGGCACCAGCAGCGGAAGAGTAAACGAACCGACGAACACCCAAATCTAAACAAGCATCCCGCTTTGCATTCAGATCACATTCATATTCAATCTCTTTATTTTCACCCATTTTTTATTGATTTTAGATTGGTTTTCCCCATGTTTCTCATTATTAATATTAGAGAGAGAGGGGAAATCTTGATGTTTTTGGAGGTGGGTTTAGAGAGAGAGGGGAAATCGTGTGAATTGATGGATTGGTTATTGATATGATTGTTTCTTGACTAATTTAAAACACGGACCAATTACTAAAATACCCTTACTATATTAAAAGTCTCTAATTATATAACACAGATATTACGAAAATGCCATCCATTTGATCTAAGCCATTAAACACACTCATCTGATGGCCCAGATCGCTTCCTACACTTTCTAGGAAAAACACATTTTCCGCAGGATCCCCACTCCAATATCAATAATCAATAATCAATAACCAATAACCAATAATCAATAATCAATATGAATAATCGATAATATCAATTACATATTCTTTTAAAATATAGATTAACCTATTTTAGGAATAACTTATTTACGGAAGTTCTTAAAAAATATCAATATAATCATTTATATCATTAACATCATTAACATATTTACGAAAGTTCTAAAATAAAAAAAAAACAGTCAAATAAAATTTGAATCAATTACATATTCTTTCAAAAAATATATCAACCTATTTTAGGATAAGTTACTTATTATCAATTACACATATATATGATTCAGTTTCCTGTTTAATATTTAAATAAATATTTTATATATAAGACAGATTTATATAAAGACTGTTACAATCTTAAATCATCAATTTTATATTAATACAAATTGAGAATCACAAAATAGATAAGGTTCTAACTATTATTATAATTTTAACATTTGTAAATAAATAACCATGTTAATATATATTTTTTTAAATAAACAGCTATCTTAGTATCTTAATATCTTAATTTCTTAATATCTACATTCTTAAGTATGATTGTTATATGTTGTATTAAATTGTGATCATTTTATTAAAACCATTCACTACTACCAGTAATATAATAGAATGAAATAACTATAAGTGTGAAATACATAGTTATCATCTCATATAAGAAATTATAATGAGGTTTAGTATTTTCAAACTTTTTTTATTTATTTTTTATTTAACAATTCTAATAATTCAGAGTCAGATGCTTCAATATTTATGAGATTATGATACTTGATGATGCGAGAATGGGAATACAAAGTACTTAACACATAGATTTAACTTTTTAGACATGGCGTATTTGACAATTATATTGTCATTAAAGTCGTAGAAATCACAGCTAAGATAATATGTAATAACTTTAACTTCAAAACCATAAACCATGTTAAACATTAATAACCATAACGAAGTTAATATCTAGCATATGAAAAACCAAAAAAACCAAACATAAATGTCAAAGAACTAATCAGTATGCCTCATGTGAGGTACAGCCATTTCAACACTCAAGACTTGCTCAATTTCATCAAAAGAATAGTAAACCGTGTCACCCACCTGAATGCCAGAGATTTCATGAATCTCGACCAACGGGTTAACGCATAATGAAAACCATTTTCATTCCTTTCGCGTCTAGTGCCATTAATAAACTGCTTGGCCGCCGATGCAGAAGTCTGATGGTGATAAGTTTTAAACCCAAATCAAGTTTAGCCATCATGGAAACAGTATCAGGGAGCCCCTGTATTGTTTTAAAAATAAAAGTAATTAAAACATGAATCTGAAAACAATTGTGTATTATGTAGTATACATTATGTAATATTTAATACTTAATAGTTACTAAAATCATAGTAAAACTTACAAAAGATGTAGCAGCCATACGAACAAACTGATAACGATGACCATTTGGTTGTTCAGCAACAGCAGGCGCTGCTATTGAAATCGGAGAAACATCATGTAAAGATTCAAGAGGTTCAACTACAGCCTGCAAATTAAATATAAAATTTATTGCATACACAATATAATAATTTAATATATAAAATATCAGACAAATGTATATTTACCTTCTGGACATCTACATCAGCAAAATTCTTTTCAACACAGTTTTTACCAAAAAATCTTAAATGGAAAAAATTACCAAAAAAATTTGTAAATACCAAATAACAACCGGCCTCCAAATGAAACTCACGAACAAATACATCAATACCATTGGTAAAACCGACTTTACCACCAATTGTTTCAATCTTAACGTAAAACATTTTATTGCCAATATATATAATTGAATTTACATCATTTGATGTATAATCATAGCACTTCGGAAGGATACAAGATAAGAAAAAAATAAAATGGTTATTTTTCTAATCAGTTCAGAAAATAAATGTAAATATATTAAAAACAATTAAACTGAATGTAAAAAATAATCTTACACTAAAGTGAGATGATGTAGATGCCAGAGATGTCCAGAAAGAGCTACGACTCACACCATCAACGAAATATGATAATTTGAATGTAGTAGAATCTACAGGATTGACGATTACCAAACATCCTTTTTGTAGTCCTAAATGTATGACAACATTCGACCAACCATGGAAAAGGAAAAGCTTTCCTTTTGCTTCGTTTATAAAAACAATAAATGATCGGTCATCCCCAGTGTGTAGCTGAACATTTGTAGGCGCTTTATCCGTACCTCACAATTTACACGCGGCGTCAGATGGAATCGCCTTATAAAGCAAATAAGTAAAAACGAATTATAATATAAACATAAACAATACAATAATAATAAATTGTCTTTCAATATAAACAAAACAGATAGTATAATTCATATAACAATTTCTCGCTTACCAGAACTTCGTCCGCTCGAGTCATATGTCTACAGAAAGAAGGATCTCTGATACTGATTCAAAAAAGAAGAAAATAATAAACCATAACATGTTAATCTTACTGTTGCAAAAAAATGATCAGATGATAAACGAATACAAATTCTACAAATCAAACTACATGAGTTATACGAAATAAGAAAAATCTCAGGAAGACGTTAAACATAAAGAATATAAAGATAATGACTACAAACACATATATTACATAAACATACAAAATAACATCATATATAAGAAAATAACAAAAAACAAACAAAAGAACAATGACATGAAGATCTTATTAACAGGAAATCTAATAAACAAATCCTAAAATTTAAGATAACGAATACAGAATCTAAAAATAATCCAAAAGACTTTTACGAAATAACAAAAATCTCAGGAAGACGAAAAGCATAAACAATAAACAGACAACGAATATAAAGACAGCTCACATAAAGATACCAAAATAGACGATAAACGAATATAGATTACATAAACATACCAAAACAGATTTTATATAAGAAAATAACAAAAAAAAGAACAAAAGAACAATAAGATGAAGATGTTATAAACAGATGATCTAATAAACAAATCATTAGAATCCTAAAAATTAACATAATTAAAAAAAATTGTACAGAATCTACAAATTAACCACAGGAATTCAAAGATATAATAAAAAAAATCTCATGAAGACGATAAAGATAAATTACCTTGATGAAGTTTCTATCATATGAACCTACAAACACAGGTTACATAAACATACCAAATCAGATGATATATAAAAAAATATCAAAATAAGAAGAAAACAACATTGTGATGAAGATGTTATAAACAAGAAATCTATTAAAAAATCGATAAATTACACAGTATATTAACAACAATTAATAACGAATTAGAATATGATGATTGATGATTATGAAGTTGTACCGTCGATGTTGAATTCTTCGGTGAGAAGAACAAAGAAAAGCCCTTCGACCTTGTCGTATGCGAGAATTAGAGTATGATGTCGACGACTATCAAGTTGTGTCGTCGATGATGGAATGTCTGACGAGAAGAACAAAAAAACCCTAATCAACAAACTGTATGTGAGAAGATGAAGAATGTGGAAACAAAAGGAGCGGGTTGTTGCTTTATATATGGAATGAACTTATCGACCCGAATGAGTGATTCGAATCCCGGGTAGGGGTTCACCACATGGGAATGAAGGGATTATAGAAGGGTCGTATTATTGGCACACCTTGGGGGATTAAATCGACACCCTCAATACGCATCGTATAGGCCTATACGATGCGTATTGAGGTGGGTTCAAACTTCTATGTCTGCCAAAGGCTGCCAATGTCCCCCTACCAAAAAGTAATACGCATCATATAGGCCTATACAATGCGTATTGAGGGTGTCGATTTAATTTTTTTAATTTTTGCAAGGTAGCTTCCTATCACGCGGTAGCTTTCCGTCACGCGAACGAAGAAGCAGCAATTTGGACATTTGTTGGTCTTCAAACATCTAGGAAACATTATTTGAGAATACCCCCGAATTTATCAAAGCTCTAGAATGAGATCCTCCACTGTTGGGTTATCATCTTTCAACCCCATTTTCCCTAAATTTATCGATTCTGTTTTTCAACAGGGATGTAATGCAATGATTCCTCTCAATTGAATAGACCGACACTTGCTTCATAGGACTCACTTGAATCGTCTTGGATGTAATAACAGTACGTTTAGCATCCGTGCCTGCTTGAATTGGAGAAAGCAAATGATAACGAAGATGAACATTGTATTTATCACGAAAGTACTGAACAACCGAGATTACAACTCCAATTTTATCAGCTGCATTTGGAACAGGAGAGTTGAAAAAACTGCATTTGGAATTGATCTTGGAACAACATACTCTTGTTAACATATGACACATGATAAAAGCGCTTCTCTAGACAATCTGGGATTATGTTCCGCAAATTGAGAAGCACATATTTGCTTCAAGATTTACGTGTGATGTCCATGTTTGATCACATTTGACTTCATATGCGGCAGTCCACTGACTTTGTTCCCCCGTGTCTGCACCGTGATCTTCATATTCTTGGTTCAATACCAACTCATCTTTAGTAGTGTTTGTTTGAGAACCTGATTCAGATACACACACAGATAGATAATATCTGATTGTTTAAGTTTTTTTTCGACTGTTTTAGTTATGTTTCAACAAATAACATCTGATTGAGAAGCACTAAATTAACAACGGTTCTCCAATTCTAGAGCAGTAATGTAAGGAGAAGCGTTGAGATAACGGACATCCATCAAGCTCAAAAAGAAAACTTGTGTTTCCCATAGTCACAAACGATTGCAATTTGTATTCCGCATAGCCACTGTTTCTGTAGTAAAAAACAGTTGCGGTTTGCAGATTCAATCTTCAATACTTCATTAAAATACCACTAGCAGAAGAACCCGACACGTCTTCATGTTACGGAGAATGTTCTAGAAATTGAAGGAAAAGGAAAAGATTTGTTGAAATCGAAGAAAAGAGTAAAAATACCACTAGCAGAAGAACCCGACACGTCTTCACAAAGGCTTGCGGTTTGTATTTCGCATAGCCACCGTTTCCGTGGTAAAAAAAACGGTGGCGGTTTGCAGATTCAATCTTCATTGCTTCATTAAAATTAACAAGGCGATCTCTTTGTTGCGTACTGATTATTGAAAAGATTTTTTGAAATCGAAGAAAAGAGTAAAAAAGATGAATTGAGGCGTCCATTTGGAACAAGAAGTCCAACAATCCATTCATTATCTGTTGTTGTCTAAAACAATATGAATGCACGCAACGAATTTGACAACTGTGACAGCTTATTAAAAGTATAAATCACCTCCAATCCTTTCCTGGTCAAATCACACACTATAAAGTTTAAACTTATTGTCTGTTGTAGTTTGGAAAGATGACCGAATAGACATCTGAATAACAAACTGTGGAGAACTTGTTTGCGTTATCCTTCAACATAAGCTAAAATACGAAAAATACGTTAAAATACGCTAAAATATGTTAAAATTACCTAAAATATGCTAAAATACGATAAAATACGTTAAAATATGCTAAAATACGCTAAAATACGCTGAATTACGTTAAAATACGTTAAAATACGCTAAAATAGGTAAAAATACCCTAAAATAGGTTAAAATACTATTAAATACGCAACAATATGTTAGAATACGCTCAAATACGTCAAAAATACTATTAAATACGCAACAATATGTTAGAATACGTCAAAATACGCAAAAATACGTCAAAGTACGCGACTAACGATATTTACACACACGTATACATATAACACGGCACTATGGAGTCCAAGTGGATTTCAAACAAAACTGTACGTAATCATAGAATACCATATTTGCACGCAACCGAACGGCACCGAAACGACTTATGTTGAAGGTATACGTCATAAAACTACAAAATATGTGAAAGTTTGGCAAAAAACGAGACGTATACGCGTCAAACCGAGGGAAACACGATAAAACTAAATTTGAAATAATGCCATATACGATCGTATAGGCCTATGCCGTATTGTATATCGGCTTAATACGCATCGTATAGGCCTATACGATGCGTATTAAACTTTCAATTTTCTCAAAAATACCCCTGAAATTATCAGAAAAACAGGGGTATTTCAGTAAATTCATCGATTAATACGCATCGTATAGGCCTATACGATGCGTATTGAACTATAAGTTTCTCAAAAATGTTTTCAACGGGGACATAATGCAATGATTCCTCTCAATTGAATAGACAGACACTTGCTTCATAGGACTCACTTGAATCGTCACGGAAGTACTGAACAACAGAAATAACAGCTTCGGTTTCATCAGCTGCATCGTTTACCGTGGAATGCATCCTTATTTTTGTAAATCGCACAAACAAGAATGCCTTGAATGAGTCTAGAACACTCGTAATCCTCAACCGGCTTTGAAACCAGACGGAATCTACGAAGAAACTGTTTGATTTCACGGTGAGTGGAGAAATTAGCGACGGTGAAACTATTCGACACAGACATGCATCAGGAAAGAAGCATATAATGATACCTCTCAATTGAATAGACAGACACTTGCTTCATAGGACTCACTTGAATCGTCTCGGAAGTACTGAACAACCGAAATAACAGCTTCGGTTTCATCAGCTGAATCTATTAAGAAATTGCTCGACACATACATGCATCAGGAAAGAAGCATATAAAGAACCTTCAAAAGTTAGACATATTTTATTAGCTATTATACCTCATTTAATAGCAAGATAAGAAGGATGAGATATCGACAGTTAGCTCGAAGAAGTTTCTCTCGATAAGGTGTTCCAATAGATTCCCCCTGTTAATTGTTTCAGATGACATGCTTGGTAACAAAGAGGAACACTTTTTTCTGTTTTATTTTTTTCTACTTTTAGAAAGGTTTGACCATGCCGTATCATGTGTCATAAAACGGAACATAATCCCAGATTGTCTAAAGAAACGCTTTTATCATGTGTGATCCAGAGGTCGGTCTCGGGTGGGCATAAGATCCGTGGGCCATATTGTCGGATCTGTGACTTCATGGAAGATGTGATTAAGGTAAGTGTGCCGTGTAATGTGTCATAAAATGGAACATAATCCCAGATTGTCTAAAGAACCGCTTTTATCATGTGTAATCCAGAGGTCGGTCTCGAGTGGGCATAAGATCCGTGGGCCCTATTGTCGGATCTGTGACTCCATGGAAGATGTGATTAAGGTAAGCGTGCCGTATTGATGTGTGTAAAATGCAACATATAAATTACATCAAATGAGGCATAAAACTAACCCTTTTTTAGTACTAATGTTGGAAAAAGTGTGCTTTTGTCTTCCTTTTGTATTTTCAGGATTAAATGAACGTAAATGAACAAAAGAAGAAAATATCCAGCAAAATCTAAAATAATTACAAGAAAAGGAATAAACATAGCCTGCCCGACCCCTCGACAGCATCTTCCCAATCAAAAACAAGATATCAGAAGGCTGAACACGCCCCGTGCCCAGCGGACACGGGGGCGTGCTCAAGTGTCTGCAGAAAAGACAAAGTTATAGAAGCTTATATTTCCCAACACGGGGGCGTGCCCAGCTCAACACGGTCGTGGTCAACGCTAAGATTCGCAGAATCCCACCAATTCTTGATAGTACAGATACGCTTCTGCACACGGGGCCGTGCCCAGTGGACACGGGGGCGTGTGGAGCTAATACAGACAAACTGCAATTAATGAAGAAAGAGAAAGTGGATGGACACGGGGCCGTGTCGGGGCTTCAGTGCAGGCTATAAATAGCGGTGCTTGGTTCACTTCAAAAGTATCCCTTGGCAAACCACCTCTCTCCCATTTCACCCACACTCCACCACCATCACAACACCCACATCCACCACCATCATCCATCATCCATCATAGAGTGTGTGTAGTAGTCTCGGGATCCAAGATTGATAGTAAGAGTTCTTGACAATCAAAGGCCATGTTTGCCTAAGTCTCTTACATCATTTGGTGAAGACAAGCATTTAGTGTAATACTTTTGTTTTTTAATATTTTCGCACGTTTTATTTGGTTTTGTATTAATGACTTTAATAACTAGTTTCTTATGTTGAAGGTGAAACTTTCTTATCATTTGTCCGTGATGTCGTGGCGTTATTTTACTGTCTGTATAAAATAAAAGATTTACACCATTCATATCTCTACGGTCTATATAGAAATATGTTGGCTACCTGGTCGGGGGTTAAGGGAATGGTTTGGTAAGTGAAGGGGTATGGTCCCAAAAAAGCCACGCAAACCTTCATTCAGGTCGCGCGAAGGACCATACTCCTTATTCAACACATTTCTTATTGCCAACCTCGCGCGGGCTACTTCAGCATTCTTTGATCCAGTGCGAGGTCTAAGCAATAGGAAGCTCCACTTTCAACACTTAGCATTCTGAAAGGGCATTCAGTAACCCATACCCTGCGTGGGGTAGTTACGTGTTCAGCAAGAATCACGCATGACTACGGCGCAAGGCTGATTCAGATAGTACACAAGGTACAAGTGGCAGAATGAAAGGGCCAATCGGCGTCATTCTGGTCCTGCTCAATCGTGCTCCACGATCGTCTGACATGCAGGAGACAGAAAGTACTTAAGGACGCCTACGTGGCACCAATCACAGGCAGAGACACCTGCCCCTCGATCTCCACTTACCTGCTGATGGCAGAAGGGCGGCCAGGCCGACAACCATGATACGTGGCTCCAATCACGGTGCGCCAGCACCAAGAAACTCCTGGAAGTCACTAACGGTCGACACCAGTGAGACAAGGAGCATATCCTCTAAGTTGTCACTTTCCGGCCAAAGGCAGATCAGCCCACATCCTCTTACACCTCTCCGGCTATAAATAGAGACCTCAGTCCATAGGTTAAGCATTCCATTCTCTCTAGTCTTACTCTCAATACATACTTATCTCCTCAAAACAGTCGCTTATTCTCACGCCGGAGCCCGGTTAAGAGGGAAACCCCCACATTCCCCTCTTAACGAGTAACGGTGTTCTGTTTTGCAGGTGTTGAAGATCATTACGAAGCTCAAAAAGTCATTAGAAGATTAAACGCTATAATAGAAGCATAAACCAAACTAATCCTCCCTAAAATTAGTTACGTGTTTCTTCATTGGCGCCCACCGGTTCTTAACAAATCACTTTCAGAGACGACCAAGCGTACATGACACGCGCGACACACGAGGAGAGACAGAAAGTTATTATGATCATCCGTCAAACCTTCAAAGAGGTCCAGTTCAGAACCGGCTCGGGCCGCGCAATTTGAACAATGATTGGGATGACACAGATCCAAACGACCCAACTTGGCAAGACGATGAAGGGTATTCAGTCTTCAATCGTTTACAAAGGAACCATGAAAATTACAGACCACGACAATACGTCGAGTACAGCGAAGAGGCAGAGCGCGACTTCCGCCTCGCGTACCGACCAGCGAAAGCTGCAGAACATTCGAAATTCATCCCAAAGATCGCTCTTGCGCCTCTATCAAGAGAAAAATTACCTCCGACAGTTGGGAAGTTTAATGGGTTGACTGATCCTGATGATCACGTCAGAGTCTTCACAAGCGTTGGTTGCATGGGAGGATGGAATATGCCCATGTGGTGCCATTTGTTTATTCAAACGTTTACATGGGCTGCTCGTGCCTGGTTCGACAGCCTTCCTCCAGGAAAGATCAAGTCGTGGGTCGGTTTCAGAACATAGTTTGTGAATCATTTCAGTCAACAAAGACGTTACCAGCGCGACACCGCCGAGGTAACGGACATTTGGCGCAGAGAGAATGAAGGTTTAGAAGATTTCATCACCCGCTTTAACAAAGAGTGTCTGGAAATTGGTGGTGTTAGCGAGCAACTCATGCGTGCTCACTTCAAGAAATCCATTCGCTGTGACAGCCTTATCAAGACTATCACAGGGAAAGATGGAATGCCCAAAGAGTGGGATAAGCTCATGGAAGCCGCGAACATAGTCGCGCAGACCGAAGAGTCACTGGCTGGCAACAAGAACTCTTATACTGAAGATCGATTTTCTAAGGGAAGCTCACGCGACAACAACAGACGAAACAAAGGCAAAAACCCTGGGTGGAAAGCCAACCACTCCAGCGGTTATGACGAACGACCTCGTTATGAGGAACGATCTCGCTACAAAGAAGTCGCACGAGACACTATCGATCGCATTGGGTACAGGAAGGCGGTCAGGAACGAGAATCAAGAAAAGCATTGGACTCCGCTCATAAAGACACCTAAAGAGGTGCTCATGACGGAGAACCATGATTTTAAGGCGCCAAGGCCTATGACCAACAAAAAGGGGCAAGACCCCAACCTGTATTGTGACTTCCATAAGGATACAGGTCATCTGACTGATGACTGTATCAGCTTAAGGCAAGAAATCGAAAAAGAACTGAAAAGTGGAAAGCTGGGTCATCTAGTAAAGAACGTGCGCAAAGAGACGCGCTAGATTCAGCGCAATGATGATGGAAGAGACAAAAAGGTCAGACGCTTGGAAACACATATGGTCAACGGACCACGATATAGCGCAAGAGATAAAGGCAAGCGACCTTTCGAACCAGCATGGGAAGAGCAACAGGTTATCTTCCCGGTAGTGCGCGGGGGTCCACGCGCAATGCGCCCCGTCGTCATTACCGGCATTATCGACCATTATGAGACAGAATACGTATTCATTGACCCAGGAAGTACAGCAGATATCATCTATGAGCAATGCTTTAATCAATTTGATGACGAAGATAAAGCAAGACTTGAGCCAGTCGATTATCCTTTGTCAGGATTCTGCAATGAAATGGTCTTCCCACTAGGCCAAATCAGCTTCCCCCTCACGCTTTCTGACGGGAAGCACTCAAGAACAACAATGGTCAACTTCATGTTGATTCCTGTCAAATCAAGGCATGATGTTTTGATTGGGAGAGAAACCCAAGGAGAGTTCAACATGGTAACTTCCACCCCTCAATCAGCAATCGGGTTTCCAACCGAGACGGGGGTGGCATCGGCAGATGAATTGCGCCCGACAAAAGCGCCAAAAGTTTCAGCAACAGAACCAGAAAAATGGGTTTTAAATCACAAATACCCAGAACAAACGGTGACGATAGGCCACACTATCTCATCAAACATCAGAACGCACCTCAAACATCTCTTGTTCAGAAACATGGATATTTTCGCCTGGACTCCGGCAGACATGACCGGTGTCCCGCGCGACGTTACAGAGCATTGTCTAAACACTTATCCCTCCGTTGAACCAAAAGTACAGAGAAGGCGCAGTTTAGGAGCGGATAAGACCAAAGCAATGAACGAGCAAGTATGTGAGCTCTTAAAAGCAAGAATCCTTCGAGAGGTGCGCTATCAGAGTTGGGTGGCAAACCCCGTAATGGTGGAGAAGTCAAATGGAGGATGGAGAATGTGCGTCAATTATACCGATCTCAACAAGGCATGTCCCAAAGACTGCTACTCTTTGCCTGAGATCGATAAAAAGATAGACTCTCTCGCACCATACAGATGGAAATGCTTTCTAGTTTGTTACAAGGGGTACCACCAGGTTCAGATGAAGCTCGAAGATGAAGACAAGACAGCTTTCAGGACCGATCTCGGCATCTTCTGCTATACAAAGATGTCGTTCGCTCTCAAGAATGACGGCGCAACATTCCAGCGCCTGATGGATAAAATCTTCGCTGATGATAGTGGGAAACACATCGAAGTCTACATCGATGATCTGGTAATCAAGAGTCCCGAAGAGACCAAATGCTGAAAGATATTGAGAAAACGTTCAACTCATTGAGAAGCGTGAACATGAAGTTGAATCCTGCCAAATGTTCCTTTGGTATGGAAAAAGGGAAGTTTTTGGGCTTCATAGTCACAAACGGCGGCTTTAATGTAAACCCATAGAAGGTTCAAGCAATAGAACGAATGCCATCGCCAAAAACAATCAAGGAGATGCAACGATTAGCCGGCTGTTTAGCCGCACTAAACCGTTTCCTATCAAATCATGCGGCAAAATCATATCCCTTTATCAGCACCTTGCGCAACTGCGTAAAGAAGCAAGAATTTAAGTGGACACCCGAGGCAGAAGCCGCATTCCAGCAGATGAAGGAATGCTTGATAAAGCTCCCTACTCTGACCGCGCCGTATGAGAAGGAGCCACTCATACTGTACTTATCTTCTTCGGATAAGGCAGTAAGGTCGGTATTGATGGTAGAAAGAGACGGAGTACAAACTTCAATTTATTATGTCAGTAGGGTGCTTACTGATCCAGAAACGAGGTACTCAACAATGGAAAAGTTGGTACTTGCATTACTACACGCTTCTAGAAGGTTGCGTAGATACTTTACAGGGCACGTGATTACGGTGCTCACCAACTTTCACATCGGCACGATATTGCAAAAACCAGAGACGTCTGGGCGGTTAGCAAAGTGGGCGATCGAGCTGGGGGGCCACAACATCTTGTATAGGTCGCGCCCAGCCATCAAGGGTCAAGTCTTGGCGGATTTTGTCACAGAAGTTCCAGTGGAAAAAATCAAAGATTGCGAGATTGTTGAGACTCCCACGAAAGACACGTCTAATGAGTGGTGGTTGCTATACACGGATGGGGCATCAAATGAGGACGGCGCAGGAGTAGGGTTGTGCCTTGTGAACCTCGAGAAGCATGAATTTACATACGCCATCAAGTTGGATTCAAGAACACCAACAATGAGGCGGAATATGAGGCATTACTGGCTGGCTTACGTCTCGCCATAAAAATGGGGGCTCAAAATCTACAAGCACATATCGACTCGCTTTTGATCGCCAGTCAAATCAACGGAATCTATGATGCAAAAGGCGAAGTTATGGCCTTATATTTGGATCAGGCGAAAGAACTGCTTCAGAAATTCAAGTCATACAAGGTAGTTCACATCAATCGTTCTGAAAACAAACCAACAGACGCCTTGAGCAAGCTTGCTTCAACTTCCTTTCAACATTTTGGGAAAGATGTAAGGATTGAAGTACTCAAAAATCCATCAGTCCTGCTGCGCCAGGTAAATGTGATCGAAATAGGGCAGCCATCTTGGATGACCCCTATAATTCAATATCTGCAAGAAGGAATACTCCCGGAGAGCAAAGCAGAGGCAAGGAAGATTCAAAACAAGGCCCTGCATTATGAGATGAATGGTGGTATTCTATACCGAAAGTCCTTCTTGGGGCCCTTATTGCGCTGTGTGGACCCCCAGGACGCGAATTACTTGATCAGAGAGATTCATGAAGGGATCAGTGGCATCCATGCAGGTCCGCGCATGGTTGTCGCGAAGATTATGAATGCTGGTTATTACTAGCCAGGGATGCATGTCGATGCTCTAAGGGAGTTGCGCAAATGTGACTCATGCCAAAGACACTCCCCGAAAACCCTGCGCCCGAAAAACGATCTCATTCCTGTATCCACTGCTTGGCCTTTCCAACAGTGGGGAATTGATATAGTGGGACCTTTCCCTGATGCTCCGGGAGCCGTGAAGTTCATAATCGTGGCCGTTGATTATTTTACTAAGTGGGTAGAGGCCAAGGCTCTCGCTTCAACCACTGCAATGATGGTGCGCAAGTTTATCTGGGAGCACATCATTTGCAGATTTGGTCTTTCACTCAAAATCGTCACAGAAAACGGTACTAATTTTGCTTCCGAGGATCTTCAAAATTGGATGAAGGAAATGAAGATTGAGCACACCTTCTCCTCCGTCGCGCATCCTCAAGGCAATGGTCAAGTGGAAAGTGTTAACAAAAGTATCCTTGAGGGGATAAAAGCCCGACTGGGCACAAAAAGAAGAGGCTGGGTAGATGACCTCCCAAGCATCCTGTGGGCTCACCGAACCATGCCGAAGACAAGCACCGGCGAAACTCCTTTTAGCCTAGTATACGGCTCGGAGGCAGTTATCCCGGCTGAAGTTGGACTCCCCTCACCGCGCTTGACAGCAGTCAACACGGTGGATAATGAAGCAGAGGGTCGTCTCGATTTGGATTTACTGGAAGAAAGACGCGAGATTGCGCGTATTAAAGAAGCAAAGTACAAGACACGGCTGTAACGGTACTACAATGCGAGAGTACGCATTTGCACCTTCATTCTAGGAGAGTATGTCTTCAGAGACAATGAAGCTTCAAACGCTGAACGCCCCGGGAAACTAGCACCCAAATGGGAAGGCCCATACTTAGTTCACGAAGTGTTAGGAAAAGGGGCATACAAATTGCGCACCTTGGATGGACACATCATCCCGCGCACATGGAATGCGCAACAACTGCGCAAGTGCTATATGTAACTATTCTAGGCCTTGCGCCCTTTCTTACTCATGTTGGCCACGCGCCTTTTTAATTTCCTATGTTGGCTAAACGCCCCTTATGTTACTTATATGCGATATATGTTGGCCTAAGCTCCTGTTTCTCAATTAATGAAAGCATACGACATGTTTTCCTTTACCGTAAAGACTCTTACGTTACAAATGCATGTTAAACTTTTGATTGGCACGAAAACACTTCAGTGAATTTCGAGCTCTTGAGTTATGCCTCCAAGGTCCTCCGCAAACATAGCGCGAGACCAGACAGTTAGACTCGCACAAGAGCCACACTTACATTTATCAGCGCCAACTTAACCAAAGTTCTAACAACAGTGCAATAATTGTAACGAGACAGAATAAACATAAATATCATATTCAATAAGCGCAAGCGCGCAACAATTGCATAGAAACCAACTATCATTCATATGATCCAAAACAAGCGCGACCGCGCAACAGGTTACATTCAAAACCTAAAGATAAAAATTACAAGGCACAAAGCCTGTCAACACTACCTATTCAAAGCCGTCACCGCCAGCATCATCATCGTCATGCTTATCGCCATCACCATCGCCATCATTGCCCGCCGCTGGCTCCTCATCAGATAAATTAACCATCTCCGGTGCGTCCAGAATAGCCTTAAGACGATGGCACCAGTCATCATGCTCTAAAGCTTTTGTGACCAAGTCCATCACGGGCAACGCTAGGTGATCGTATGCATTTTCAGCACGAGCCAACTCCACATTAGCTTCGTCAGTCACTGAGCAGTGACTTATGTCGAACTTTTGCCCAAATACCTCATCGACATGCTGCGCACATTCTAGATAACCTCCACGATGACCGACCGCGCGCGAGGCATCTATGAGAGCAGCAACAGTCCCGTCCAGTTCTCCAGCATTCAAAATCGAGTTGGCCATCTACACCAAAACGAACAAATGAGAAACTGACTTTAGTAAATAAAACCCAAGTTAAAAAGAGAACAATACCAGAACTATTCCCCTGCCGCGCAACCATTCAACATCCGAGGACAACGTGTCAACAATACCCTGGACCTCAGCATAGTTATTTTGCGCCACATTCAGGGCAGACAAACTTATGGCATGCGCCTCCTCGGCCTTTTGCCTGGCTTCCTCAGCTGAAGCAGCCTTCGACCTTTCGGCCTCTAGACCGATCTCCAAGGACTCACTTTTGTCAACCTGCTCTTGCAGGCGACGCTTCAACTCTGCAATTTCAACATCCTTGGCAACAAGATCTTTATCCTTACTGGATACTTGCGCCGTAAGTTCAGCCTGAAAAAAATAAAAGACTTAGATAATCCTACAAGCAGGAACCACGAACAAAAAAGGATAACACTGTACGCACCTCATCTTGCACCTTAGCAGCTTGCGCATCTTCAACTTTCCCTTTCAACTCCGTAACTTGACTCTCAAGATCGGTAATTTTAGCTCGAGCTGCGTACATGCGCTCGTTGTATTTTGCGCAAATTTTCTTCTAGTCAGCACGCTCCTTTGCTAAGAGGTCTTCAGCAGCGCGAAGTTTGCCCTTAAGGCCTTCACGGCCCCACTCCTCCGATTTCATATCAGATTCGAATTTTGCCTTTTCCTCATCAAAGGCAGCTTTCGACTTTTCAAAGTCTTTGACATGCCTTAACAACCGCTCACGGTATTTCTCCCATTCCTCCCTCTCCCTAACCATGGTTCGCCACTCGCGAATAATTTAATGGTTAGCAGCACGGGTGTTGGCCTCACCAACGACATAAGCGTGATACAACCCATTGTGGGTTCGCGCTCCTTGTCGGTTAACCTCACCAGGAGGAATGGAGTTCAGAAACCAGTCGCGGAAAGGAGCGAACTCTAGGAAAGTGTCTTTCTGTCTCAAACCCCATGGCGGTTGGTGCGGAGCGTCATCACGACTCTCCTCTGTGTAAGACTTATAGTAAATATCTCCCAAGGTATCCCTGGGGCCTATTGGAGAGTGTGGCATTGCACCTTGTCTTCCCGCGCCAGCCTGGCCAGCAGCAAAACCAGCACTCGCGCCTCCTGCAGGAGCAGATATGTCTTGATGAACACCAGAGCCTGATCCCCCAGTAGCAGAAGTTATTTTAACAGCCTGAAGGGAAGGATCAGGCTGCGCAGATTGCACCACTTTCTCAATTTCTGGTTCTTTCCTCCTCTCATGAATGGGCTGGTCAAGCCCTGTGATGTGAACGACATCCGGACCCTGCGCCTTTTCAGGAGGGGTTGCAGCAGTAACCTCGGGCTCCTTGGGCTCAGTAAGAGGCTTGTCAGCAGCTCTCTTTCTCTCCATCTCCTTCTCCTTAACAGGCTTCTCGCCAGCCTTTTGCTTCTCCTTCTCAGACTCAGTAGCCTTGAAGGGTTTGATGGTAACCTTGGGCCTTTTAAGCGCCAGCTCTGAGGGCTCTGTGATGATAACTCCCTTCTTTTTAGGGGTCTTCTTTTTGGCCTCTGCAAAAATAAAGTGTTAAAAGAGAGTGGACAAATGAACATAAAAGTAAGATCCAAGAAGCTAACCAGGAGAAAATCTGTAAAGAGAGCGCAAGTTGCTCTTTTTTCCGATCGAGGGGACTTCACCAGGTTTTGGCATTACAGAAGCACCAACTGAAGCCTCCCTGCTCCTTTTTCTAATCAGCTTCACAGCAAGCTCTTCCTCCTCCACTTCTTCTTCGTCCTTTCCTTCTTCATGCGCGAAAGAAGATGGAGTGGTCCCAACATCAGGGTTGCGAGAACCCGCACTCCCTGAGCTCCTTGAACCAGCAGCTCCCGTCTTCTTCTCGCCTACGTGCGATAAACCCTCAAATGAGTCACTTATAATAACGTAATCTTCTAAGTTACTTTGACGAAGGAGAATGGTACCTTTATTAGCAACACCAGCAGTTGCGCGACTACTTCCACCCTTCTTACTGGTGACATCGGCATCAATAGTGATAACCTTCTTCTTCTTGGGTTTCTTCTTCTTCTCTTCGGGGTCGATACCCAAATCGCGCAGCACACCTGCAAAGATGGTAGACCAGGAACTTAACTCTCCATTGGAAGATCCGACAGACTCCACGCTGGAAAGATAAACAATCTCTTTCCCAGCAGAAGTCAAATCGTGCAAGGGTCGAGGGTTAGGTATATGCGCACCTTCGGTTGCAGTAGGTGGATCGGCGAAAGCATCAGCAACTGGGTACATAAAATGACCCTTAATCTGGTCATACCAGTATTCTTCTCCAGCCTTCAGCGGGAGCACGCCCATGGACCCACTAAAGGTGGGGAAGGCAGCTTACCACAGATGCACCTCTACACGCGAAATCATCTAATTAAGCACAGGCTACAAAACAAGAAATTAAAGGGATTAAAGTAACTAACCTCTATCTTCAAATTTTAAAATTGGGAACGTCCTTGCTATCTGCCGGCCACTGATCACTCATCCGCGCCGCTACCAAGACATTCTCACCAAACACTCGGTTTGGGGTGGCAGTAAGCTTCTGATACCAAGCCTCATTCTTGGGAATCGCCAAATCTTCCTTCAAGATCGGTTCAGACCATGCGCGGAAGGTCATGGCAGTTGGTATCACCTCCTCGCGAATGAAAAAGAATTTTGGTTTCCAGTCATGGAAACTTTTAGGAGGATTCAGAAGTATCTTCTTCGCGGCCCCTCGACTGGCAAACGAGTAGAATCCCATATTTCTGATCAATTGGTAAAAGACTCTGAATCTTTCAACAGTCGGCTCAATATCATAAGAATGACAAAGAAACTCGAAATGTCGAACCCTGACCATTCCAGGAGGACTCATTTGTGAAATATGGAACCCATAAAACTGAAGAACGTGGGCCATGAAGTTCGTCGCCGGCAACCGGAAGTTGCCTTGATGAAAGAAGTCCTCAAACAACGTGATATAACCCGGCGGCGCATCGGCGGCCATCTGATTCTGACCGGGATATCTGGCATCCCATTCCAGTGGGAATCGGAAACTACGGGTAATTTGCTCGAATAGCCCTAAGTCCCATCTAAGGACGGGAACAGGACCCTCCTCACCGGGATTTTCCTCCTGATGTTCTTCAGCCATGGGTATTCGACGAGGAAACTTCGAATATTCTGAAAGAGGAACTTGAAGATATGAAGAAAGATCTTGAAGATCTGCTACAGAACTTGAAGATTTGAAGATCTGAAGAAGATGAATAGAGAGAAGAAGATAGCAACGGTAGAAGGAAGTAAGGGTTTTTTCGACTTCGTCGAGTATATATACCCATCGCATTTAATGCGATGGGTAAACGTGCCGAATTTGCCGCGCACGTGACCAATTAGAAGACGCCACGTATGGCGAGAATCCCGGAGTGACGGTTACCACGCGCGCGTGGACCTCACTCTCCTGACGGAAAGTGGAACCGTCAGAGACAAACTGATGACAACCGTGTCAGCGGTCAACTCAAACATCACCATCAGCGAAAATCCTCACCAAACCGTCAAATTTCGAAGATTTTCCCGCCCAAATTTCCAGAAACTTAATGCAGAAGTTACCCAGGTCGCGCAATATGCATGGTTACCCAAGGCATCCGTCCACTATCAACACAAAACAAAGAATCATCAGCTGCCAGGTATGTAGTCGCGCCGTAACAACTGTTAAAACATTTGCACGCGCGCGCCTACCAATCAAAAAACAAGCATTTTCTGCAACTTTCTTTTTCTAAGTCCAGAGCTCCAACCACTTGACTCGCGCATGGTTCAGCACTGGACTGGGGGGACTTGAAGGGGTATGGTCCCAAAAAAGCCGCGCAAACCTTTATTCAGGTCGCGCGAAGGACCATACTCCTTATTCAACACATTTCTTATTGCCAACCTCGCGCGGGCTACTTCAGCATTCTTTGATCCGGCGCGAGGTCTGAGCAATAGGAAGCTCCACTTTCAACACTTAACATTCTGAAAGAGCATTCAATAACCCATACCCTGCGCGGGGTAGTTACGTGTTCAGCAAGAATCACGCATGACTACGGCGCAAGGCTGATTCAGATAGCACACAAGGTACAAGTGGCAGAATGAAAGGGCCAATCGGCGTCCTTCTGGTCCTGCTCAATCGTGCTCCACGATCGTCTGACATGCAGGAGACAAAAAGTACTTAAGGAGGCCTACGTGGCACCAATCACAGGGCAGAGACACCTGCCCCTCGATCTCCACTTACCTACTGATAGCAGAAGGGCGGCCAGGCCGACAACCATGACACGTGGCTCCAATCACGGTGCGCCAGCACCAAGAAACTCCTGGAAGTCACTAACGGTCGACACCAGTGAGACAAGGAGCATATCCTCTAAGTTGTCGCCTTCCGGCCCAAGGCCCATCTGCCCACATCCTCTTACACCTCTCCGGCTATAAATAGAGACCTCAGTCCATAGGTTAAGCATTCCATTCTCTCTACTCTTACTCTCAATACATACTTATCTCCTCAAAACAGTCGCTTATTCTCACGCCGGAGCCCGGTTAAGAGGGAAACCCCCACATTCCCCTCTTAACGAGTAACGGTGTTCTGTTTTGCAGGTGTTGAAGATCATTACGAAGCTCAGAAAGTCATTAGAAGATTAACCACTATGATAGAAGCATAAACAAAACTAATCCTCCGTAAAATTAGTTACGTGTTTCTTCAGTAAGGTTCTTGCCTTGTGCAGTGTATAGATCCTACAAGGACCTGGGTCAAGCTTATCAGGACCTCCTTCAATACCCACTGGTATTGGATGGCGGGGGTGCAAATGACTTGATCCCCTCATATGTAAACTACTATTAATACATTAACCTGGCTACTTGGGATTGTATCCCTGCTGACTCAAACCACTTACCCGAGGGTAATGTAACCTTCAAAAGAGGGGCCTACCACATTACGCATTAATAACTTAATTAATTATCTTTCAATATTCCAACCCTTTAGGATTGTATCCTTGCTGACTCAAACTACTGGATTAAGGGTAACGTCACCTTCAAAAGAGGGGCCTACTACTATAACTAAGATAATCTCTTAAAAGTGCAAAAGTGCGGAAAACATCAAAGGTTACACTAAAGGCGAGTCGGATCCAAGTGATTCATCTTGTCTATCTGTTTTATTTTTATTCTTATTTTCAGCATTTTTAGTTTTTATTTTCATGTTTAAAACTTTTTCTAAACTTTTGATTTGATTAGACGTTGAGGATAAACCGGTACTAAAAGCTCTTGTGTCCTTAGACGACCTCGGTATCTTACCAACGCTATACTACGCTCACAATGGGTGCACTTGCCCATATGTGTGTTTAGTGTTAGTAAAATATCGTGTTTTATAAATTTAAAAACTTGACCAAAATGTTAAAAAGGGCTTAAAATATAACTAAAAATATATTCACACCGACACACATCAAGTTTTTGACGCCGTTGCCGGGGACACAAGGATTTTAAGAAAGTTTAAAATCGACGGCCTAATCAATTTTTCAAAACCTTTTTAAATCGCGCGCACATTTTCTGCATTTTAGTTAGTTTTTGCATTTACAGTAGACTGAACACGGGGCTATGCTGCACACTTTTTTCAAAACTCCCAGATACAGAGTCTGAACACGGGGTCGTGCTCACTAAACACGCCCCCGTGCTGCACAAAACCAGTCACTTTTATTAAAACGCCCAGATACAGGACCTGAACACGGGGCCGTGTCCAGTCTCTGTTTCCGTTTTTATTTTTGTTTTCTGGTCCCAAGACTCTGTTGTGGTCTGCTGAGTGATTCTTATGGATCAATACTCAGGAGATTACAACTACCACTATGAGGAGGATGATTATAGGGAAGACTATTGCACCATTTGTGGTAACCCTCACTCGGTACAATATTGTGACCTCTTTGAACCATCCACTTCATACAACTACTATGAGGAGCCCAGGTACGAGCCGTCCACTTCATATACATCCTATGAAGACCCAAGGTATGAACCTTCTCCCTCATTCTCATATTTTAATGAACCAAGGTATGAGCATTCATACTCATACTTTGAGGAACCAAGATATGAGCCTTCACCTTCATATACTTACTATGAGGAACCATGGCGTGAACAACCCACCTCATATGAATATTATGAAGAACAAGGTTACGACCCTTATCCATCATATACTTACAATGAGGAACAATGGTGTGAACCATCTACCTCATATGAGCATTATGAGGAATCAAGGATCGAACTTTCGAATTCAAGCTTTGAGGATCCAGATCCTTACTCTATTACCCACATAGCCGATAAGATAATAGAACACATTAAAACTATCGAGCGCTGCATAAAAGAATCCCGCGCAAGGGAAGAGGAATCTCGCGCAAGGGAAGAGTTAACTTGTAATAAAGAAGAGATAGTTGAAAATGTAAAAATGGAAGAACAAGTAAGTGAAAACCGACACTTGAGTTAAACAACGAAAAGGATGAGTCCGACAACGTTAAAATTCAAGAAGAGTCTAATTTTAAAGAAATTAATCTCTTGTCACCTTCTTTCGAAAATCATTGTTTAGTACCCACTCATGCAGATCTCTATTCGGTCATCTTTCCAAGCTTTTACAAACGAATATGTGGTTCCCAATTTGCGGAACATAATCCCAGATTGTCTAAAGAAGCGCTTTTATCATGTGTCATATTAGATGCGTATCACGTGTGAGAAACTAGCTAGGACTAGACCCCTCAAGTTGTCATTTGATAATCACACCTGTTTCCTACAATCCCTGTTTCCAACTGCTCGAAATCCCTTTCGTTTCTCGGGTTCGCATTCGACACAACACAACAAAAAATAAACTTCAAAAAATCAATGCTTTGATACGCATCGTATAGGCCTATACGATGCGTATCAAGCCCGCCGCCAGACATAACCTGCACCTGTCAGCCTGCCATGTTTTTTACTTTATTTCAATACGCATCGTATAGGCCTATACGATGCGTATTGAACTGAAAAGTGTGCGAATAGATAAGGGGTGTGCCATTAGAAAACCCCTCTAAATAACCTTCCAAAAAGACACAACTACCCTCACATCCTCAATCTTTCCCAACAAAACCAAAACCCTTTTCCGTCAAACACCAAAAAATCTGCAACCCTTTTTCAGCCCAACCCTCCCCTCCCACACTCATGACCGCCATGATTTCTAGAGCGAGAAACACACCAATCTAGAGAGAGAAACCACACCATGGACCTCACAGCTTCATAGTCCGAGCCGAGGCCCAACGCTGGTTTGGCATCGTATAGGTAGGGCTGTAAACGAACCGAACGTTCAGCGAACAGTTCGTGAACCGTTCGGCGGGAAGTTCGTTTATGTCCGTTCATTTAATAAACGAACGAACATGAACAAGAAATTTCGTTCAATTAGTTAAATGAACGAACATGAACAGATGTCTCGTTCGTTCGATTGTGTTCGTGAACGTTCGGTAAGGTGCTCGTGAACATTCGTTGATTTGCGTTCGTTTACGTTCGTATGTTTGTGTTTTAATTGAAGATCTTTGTTCTTTCTTATATTTTATTTGTACTTTTTATATTATTAAACTTTTATTTATTTTATTACCCTAACAATTAAACTAGGAAACCCACTTTCACCATGTTTATGCATCATTTCCCTTTCATTTCTCATTATTTACATTGGTGAATACGATCGACCTCCGTTCCACAATAAGGGATTCAAGTTCGAGTGCTACTCTCTGGGCCATTTATCTTTATCCTTCGTCGCGTTTGCCAAATTTATTTGTGTTCGTTTGTGTTCGTGAACAAGCTCCTTTCCTTAATAAACGAACACGAACATAAAATCTTGTTCGGTAAGTGTTCATGAACTGTTCATAAACACATTTATTTCCTTAACGAATGAACACGATCAAAGCCTTGTTCGTGTTCATTCGATTCGTTTACAGACACCTACGTATAGGCTTATACGATGCGTATTGAATTGAAAAGTGTGAATAAATGAGTTGGATATGCCAATAGATTCTCCGATTCAAATTAACTTTTTGTAATAGATATTTTCTAGTAGGTGAAGAAATCTCTTCTCTATCATAATAAATCAAATTGAAAGTACACGTGGCTGTCTCCCACCTTCCTTTACCACCTAAATTGATGACACGTGGTTTATTATTAATAGAAATTGAAAGACACGTTCAAAGTTTTCATACCCTTTGTTGATTCTCTATTTGAACTCGCCATTGCTACCACAGTGTCTCAATTTTGTTTGGATCAATTCTTTTGAATCAGGTTTACTTTTGATTAAACTATCCTTTGGCTTCGATTAATCCGTGTCCTTGGTGAAGTCGGTTTGTTCAAAGTAAGATTTTGCTTTTTTTTTTAGTGTGTTCTTGGTTGGACTGTTCGAGTACTTGTTTACACAATTTCTTTCAATACTATAATTTTGATTGTTTTAATACGAGAAAGTCCGTCCAGAAGCTATGTTAATTAAGTTTGTTGTGTAGTTCTGTTTTGTGCTTTAAGTGCTAACAAGATTGTTTGTTTGGCATTTTGTGTACATGAATGTGATTTGAAGATTTGCCAAGTTTGAATCAAACTAGGGTTTTTGTTATTACAGGGGTACACAATTAACTAAGTCTAACCTTAGCCACAACATACATACTTTTAAGCATTTACAGTCTTCAGCTTTATGATGTAAAATTACCGGTAAAACCAGTTTGGCTCAAGGATCGAACCCAGGTTTCCCTGGGTCTCCTATCAGTGTCCACCAGGGCCTCACTCTTTTTTGCACCAAATGAGAATTGAACTTGAGTCTTCAAAGAAGAACTCAAGTCCTCCTACCACTTGAGCTAGAGGTCACTGGCAGTAGAGAGGTATTTTAACTGGGTATCAGTATAAATCTGGTTTTTAACTGGGTCAGACAGCCAAGCAACCAGTTGGAGGTGGTAGAACTGGATGTCTTGACAGCGGCAATCAGTTCTTTTAAATTTGGGGTGGGGGATGATAGGTGGATATGGAAACTTTAGTCGTCTAGGCACTTGACGTTTAGAAGTACAGTAGAACCTCTATAATTTAATACTCGATAAATTAATAACCTCGATAAAATTAATAATTTGTCCGGTCCCAACTTGGGACCAGTACAAAATTGGACCCCAATCGATAAACTAATAAGATAATAATTTTTTTGAAATCCTAATGTAAATATATTAGTCTCACGAAAATATAAATTAATAATTACTAAAATATTCCAAAATTCTAGGATTGTCTAATAAAAAATGAATCTATAGTCACTTGTTTTTTTGTGAACTTCAAATCTACATTGAGTTCATCTTTAAATCTCCCCATTGCACTTAAGAGTTGAGGCACTGTATTCTCGTATCGCAACAAAAAGTTTGAAGAGTTGTTGCCGCTTGCAATGCTTCTTTCCGAGTGACCGGTTCCAAAGGTACTGAATCATCATCAACCGGTAAAATTCATTTGAAGACTAACTTCAACTATGGGGAACTTTTTATTTCTTTCAATTCTCTAATCTTTATTTTCCCTTGCACTTTTAGGAACCGAAAAGAGATCTCATATGGTGTTGCTGGAGCCGACTCTATGGTTGACTTCACTGGAGTCTTCACAAATAAGGACAACGCTGTTGCGCACTTAAAGTTCTGATTGGTTTTTCGCTTTCTATGTTGTTTGAAATTCAGTTATGTTTTGTTATCATGAATGAAGACAATGGGCCGGTTCATTTAAAACATATATTAACAAAGATATTTATATACTTTATGATACTTAACCCGTGTAATACACGGGTAACTAACCTAGTTTACAATAAAAAAAAAACAATTTTATATCTTTATAGTATGTTATGATCTGCATTACAGGCCCACACAGCTAGAAACTGCAATGCTGAGTGGTGATCAAGATCTTGCAGCTGACCCCAAACATAATGATCTTCAACAACCACTCATAACCAACAGTTCTAAACCTGTAACCACTTATGCAGAATGCAGCATCTTTAGCCATTTGACCTTCTCTTGGTTGAGCCCATTGATTGCCATTGGTTACAAGAAACCGTTAGACCTCGACGACATCCCTGACCTATCCGGGCTAGACAGCGCAAAAGGATCCTTTCCCATCTTAAAAAACAAACTAGACTGCGATCGGTTCATCAGCAACAAACTCACAACCTTCAACCTGGTGACAGCTTTGATCCATACAACATGGATGGACATATTAACCACAGCCATCCTCGCGGTTCTTTACACGCTAGCGTCTTACGTCGGTCCTTACCTCATAGATGCATTTGTTCAGTTCCTCAATGGACGTCGCGAGTCTAGACTCGAAGGTTATCTTTTCGTTTTCATCTTCTTTGCTGCGAAAGTTGTCGAATCTCTCTCACAAAGGCACTGGTTCTTTAAGCTTCAAAAAGGAGGAATTCGGGCTCGGGCAGCCCTTGTTGCAATGATATACCAAAAGGGTTTGACCATTTCAAGCCAGTCAAAGGGGCAATCGGGTGGGGAGATCACTAACCTCATAGCCATTGATGCAGAAAGAATCGGTGATTTCGGTTGGTACATACATGATCCATGGCTAGTAATCCTGCAAGTTGGTATCGCGTTAGTCATTCTTTATCTGAACCTCGGGTTTGCTTCACTTTCTGCACTAGTTGCAATCGGTTTCGTGATGTTGAGTAACATTCCTCTAGGAAGTTTACAAGAGAAGTTTCAAGAGGAACTAATGAAATCTAAAGACAACAGGATGGTAAAAACATCTGAAATTTTAAGGAACATGAAGATCCTTAAACTTCAAGGATGGGAGATGAAGTTTTTGTCGAAAATTCGTGAACTTAGAAGCGTCGAAACAAAATGGTTGAAAAGCTTATTGTGCACCTCAACCACAATCATATCGATCTTTTGGGTCGCCCCGAGTTTCATAGCTGCAGTCACTTTCGCAACATGTATGCTCCTCGGTGTCCCACTCGAATCAGGAAAGATATTGTCGGCGATCGCAACGTTTAAAATACTCCAACAACCTATCTACAATCTTCCCGACACCATATCAATGATCGCACAAACTAAAGTTTCGTTAGATCGTATCACAGCATACCTTAATCTCCCCGACTTAGATTCTGGTCTGGTTCAGACATCTCCACGAGGCTCGGATGTTGCAGTTGAAATCATTAACGGAACCTTTTCATGGGATGTTTTATCCTGCAATGTATCGTTAAACGACATAAATGTCAAAGTTTTACATGGTATGAAGGTGGCTGTTTGTGGTACGGTTGGATCAGGGAAATCGAGTTTACTGTCGTGTATTCTAGGTGAAGTGAGTAAAGTAACGGGAAGTGTGAACGTTACTGGTACAAAAGCTTATGTCGCCCAATCTCCATGGATACAAAGCGGAAAGATAGAAGTGAATATACTGTTTGGTAAAGACATGGATAGAGTAAGGTACGAGAAGGTTCTCGAAGCATGCGCGTTGAAGAAAGATCTTGAAATCCTGCCTTTTGGTGATCAAACAGTTATAGGTGAAAGAGGGATTAATTTGAGTGGTGGTCAGAAGCAGAGATTGCAGATCGCGCGCGCTTTATATCAAGATGCTGATATTTATCTGATTGATGACCCGTTTAGCGCGGTTGATGCTCATACCGGAAGCCATCTATTTAAAGTGAGTAAAGTTTAAAAATTCGTTAATTCATAAGTTTTAATAGTATAAATGTTGGTAAGGATTCTTTATATAAGCTTGGCATAACAGGAATGTGTACTCGGATTTCTGAAATCGAAAACGGTTATTTATGTCACTCATCAAGTAGAGTTCTTGCCAGCTGCTGATCTTGTCCTGGTGAGCTAGTGAGATTCTTCTTTTCTTTATAAACGGGTCAATGTGGGTTGTATTTTATTTTAATGAGTTAACTGCCATTTCGTTCCTACGGTATGTCTAATTATGTCAATCCAAGCCAAATTTCAAATATATACCATTTTTGTCCCTAATGGTCTTCAAACGTGCCAGTTCCGTCCAAAAACTTAACGTTTGTTAAAACCTGCCGTTTAATGAAGGGTAAAACCGTCATTTTCCTTTTTTTAAACCCTATAAACGGAAAATTTTAAAAAATGGAAAATGGTGTAAAAAAGGAAGATGACGTTTTATCCTTCATTAAATGGCAGGTTCTAACAGACGTCAAGTTTTTGGACGGAATTGGCATGTTTCAAGAATGTCAGGGACGAAAATTGTACAAACTGGAAATTTTGGCCAAGACATATTGGACAAACCATAAGGATGAAAATGGCAGTTAACTCTATTTTAAATGGGTCAATTTGTATATAGAAGCACTAATAAGTCTTATATGTTTGAATTTTCAATAAGGTTATGAAAGGTGGAGAGATCAAACAAGCTGGAAAGTATAATGACATTCTTGATTCAGGAAGTGACTTTATGGAACTTGTTGGTGCACATAAAGAAGCATTATCAATAATCGATTCGATAAATACAAAGTTTGAACCCGAAAACACAAAAGTCAATGAAAAAGATAACGCCGAGGTTATATCGGATGACACAAAGGTGACAAAAGAACAAATCGTTCAGAAAGAAGAACGAGAAAAAGGAAGTGTCGGTTCTTCCATCTACTGGAAATACATTACAAGTACATATGGTGGCGCCCTTGTGCCTTGTATATTGCTTGCAGCGATTTTTTTCGAGTTACTTCAAGTTGTGAGCAATTACTGGTTGGCTTGGGCATCACCCGTGTCACAAGACATGGTGCCCCCTGTTGGGGGCCCCACACTCATAACTGTGTACGTTGGTTTGGCGGTTGGAAGCACATTTTGCATATTTTTTCGAGCAGTGTGTCTTACAACGGCTGGTTATAAGACGGCTAATCTACTCTTTAATAAAATGCATTTATGCATTTTTCGTGCTCCAATGTCTTTCTTTGATGCTACGCCGAGCGGACGCATTTTAAATAGAGTAAGTTAATATTAAACTTATATAATATCTAGTAGTAAATATGAGCATAATTTATCTTCGTACAGTGGACACATCAACCGACCACACAATACAACGACAACTGGTGTGTTTAGGCCGAGTACTACTTAAAAAATGCAAGATCTTAGTGCTTGATGAGGCTACCGCATCAGTGGACACATCAACCGACCACACAATACAACAAACACTTGGTCTGCATTTTTCTGACTCAACTGTCATCACAATTGCACATCGGATCACATCTGTGCTCAACGGTGACATGGTTTTAGTCTTGGAACAAGGTTTGATCAATCTTGATTATATTCGTAGTTACTTGTTAGTTACGTTCTCTGTTATCTTAAAATCGTTGATTATATTGCAGGACTGGTTGAGGAATACGATTCGCCTTTAAAATTGTTGGAAAATAAATCTACATCCTTTGCAAAGCTCGTTGCTGAGTACCGTGGACGCTCTAGTTCCAGCTATGATTCTAGAGTATGAGATAGGCTTCAAGTCGTAAAAAAACAGTAAATTGCATTTTACGTCCTTTAAGTCTGAGCCAAATTACAGGCGCTGTGCCGCTGTCCTTTGGCTAATGAAATTACATTGGATGTTCTTTATGTTACTGATTCTCATCAGGCGGTGTCATTTTGCCCTAGCACAGTTAAAATTTTTTTTTTTTTTTTTTTTTGGTGTTAAAGAGTTTAAAGAAAAAATTAACTGTGTTAGGGCAAAAGGACATCGCATTATAAGAAACACTAACATAAATGACATCCGGTGTAATTTCGTTAGTTAAAGGACATCGCCTGCAATTTTGCTCAAAGTTGATGAACGTAAAATGCAATTTACTCTAAAACAAATAATGTAAGCAAGCATCAAAGGTTTGGAGCAATCATACCTTGTTAAGGATTGTGAGTCACTGGTTAATGTGTAATAATGACATAAATGAGAGAAAAACATAACATGGTTAACAACATAATGTAAATACTCAAACGATGTTGTTATCTTAAAGACTTAAAATTTCAAAATTCAAAGATATTCATACAGTATAACATGGTTTGAACTTTAGAAGTAATTACATACAACAAAAAGTAAAAATTACCCCAGAGCAGGATTCCAAGTAAGCTCATCGACAGTCATCTGTCTAACCGATTCAGCCAGCCGTAACTCCGCAGCGCGTGTCTGCACCATCCGCTCCTGCACCCTCAGGAACACAGGATGACTCAGCGCACCTGACATTCGATCACACAACAACGGGTCCTCGTATAAACAAACAAGCGCTTGAGCAGCATTATCTTTAACTTCCTCCGACTCATCTTCTAACATGCTAATCAAAACCGAAATTCCTCCCAAATCCGCAATCACAACCCGTTCAGCGTCGTTGTAACTCAACTGACCGATCGCCCCGCAAACTTTTTCCTTAATGTTACTATCATCACTCGTTCTCAAAAGCTCGACCAAAAGAGATATCACGCCAAAGCTATGAAAAACCGGTAATACGTGTTTATAACTTGATAGGTCCCACACGACATCAGCAGCTGCGCCTACACTTTCGTTATCATTACCTCGCATAATCGTCACCAAATGTTCAACGATTTCAACGGCATTATCATCGGTAACAGCTAAAATACAAAAAACATCCTCGGCAATCTCTTTACCCAACGGCTCTTGTTCCCGAAGAAGCTCAGCGTATAACGGAATAACCCCATGTTCCGCAACGGGCCGAATATAATCAACATGTGACGATATTACCCCTAAAGCGTTCCCCGCTACTAATCTGGTCGAAACATCACCGTTTCGAAGCAAATCAACAAGAGCTTCTATCGCACCCGAGTTAACAAGCTCACGCCTTGCTCTTTTAACCAACCCGAGCAATCCGATCGCCTGACCGGCCCGAGCCCGAGAAACCATTTTCCCGACTTTACACGCTTCCACGAGTAAACCAACCGCACGGAGATTAAAAACCGATCTCCTAACTTCTCGTAAAAGAGCAAGCGCACTCAAAATATCTAGTAACAAACGTCTTAAACCATCCGGGCAAGTATCCGAATTCAACATATCGATAACAACTTTTAATCCACCAATTCTTACAAGATTAACCCGATTAGGCCCGTCAAAGGCTACAATATTTCTAATACATTTAAGAAGCACTCTTTGTAAAGGGAGTTCGGATTGGGGCAACAAGCATAATATGCGATGAATGGCTCTGGATTGACCTATCGTTACGGCGAGTTTCCCATCTCCTTGACAAGATATACATTTTAAACAATAGACAGAGGCTTTTAACACTGAATTAGCTGTGGATGTGTCAAGAAGGTCTACTAGGATTGGGACAGTGGATACTAATATGGTCACCGGAATGCGGTTCGACAGGTGGGATAGTTTTATTATTGATTCTACTTGTAATGACTCGCTACTGGTTGCAATAATGTGTTCAAATTGGTGGAGTGATTGCACCCAATCTTGTGATTGATATTGATCCATTTGTGCTAGGGTTTGTGTGAATATTTGTAAGCCCTATGTTGAAAATTGGTTTAGAATTTTAGATGATTGATTTTGTTGAAAAGTATGGAACTTGGTGGATATAAACAGAAAACGAAGAATTGATTGAAGAAGAAAATGATGAAACCCTAAACAGAAAACGAAGAATTGATTGAAGAAGAAAATGATGAAACCCTAAACAGAAAACGAAGGAGAGTTGCAACAACTTACATCCAAACAACTGCAGGCAGGCGACTTCTTTAGAATTTGGAAAGGTTGATCATGCCCTAACGCTGAATATAAATGTTATCGAAAATGATCCTTGTAAAACTTAGATTATTTATTACTTGTGCTATCAAACTTTATAGTGGGTGTTTGGGAAATTTTGACTTATTAACTTATTAAAAGTTAAAAGGAAGGGAAAATTACGGCAGTAGCCGCTTGACCAAGCACTTTACCAAAATAGCCATTTGACCAGGCATAATGCCCCTACACATGTAAGCCCATCCAAGTGAACTCTCATTTTTATGCACCTTCAATCCAGCCACAACCCAGCTGACACGTGTCCCTCTTACCTGAAAAGGCTTTATGCCGCTACACATGTCAGCCGAGCCGCTTCAGGCCCAGGCCGAGCCGCTTCGCCCCCTGCCCCACAAGTCGCTACAAGTACAAGCCAAGCCGCTACAAGTACAAGCCATGACCTTTCAAGGCCAAGCCGAGCCGTTTCAAAACTCTTTTTAAATTTCAGTAGTATTTTTAAAAAAAATATCAAAATACATCAAAATATGTCAAATATCAGTAGTATTTTTAAAAAAAATATCAAAATACAAAAATATCTCGGTTTTATGACGTTTTTCTTAGCTTTAAAATCTCAAACTCATTATATTTGTAGTGGGTTAGGATCAAAGAAAAGCTTTTGTATTTAACAACTTTTCTTAACTTTGTTAGCTCTCGGTTATTTTTAACTTCAATGTAATACTTTTCTCCACATTTTTTTTATTGTTTTCAGGCCAAATAAACATTACTCAAAATTACTTATCTTTTTATTAATTTGCAGGTATCATTATTGGAGTTTATATCGGCAAGGAGATGGAAAACATGCGACAAATTTATATATTTATGTCAATTTCTCATCAGGCATGTTATGTATTGGCTTTCATGACGTTTTTCTTAGCTTTAAAATCCGGAGCTCACTTTCATTTAATGTTGCCGTAATTTGTGAAATTAAATTGTAATTTTCCCGTTAATATATGATAAATTTTATATTTTATGTATATTGCAATAGACACTAAATAAGACAAGACTTTATTTATTAAGATACAATAGCAAACAAACGGACAAGCATTTATATAAACGTACGATTAAACTAAAAATCTAAGAAATAAAAATAGATTATTCCTAAGGCCAATCACCTAAAAATCTAAGAAATAAAAATAGATTATTCCTGAAAGCTCATAAATTCAGGGTGTAGCGGCTTGGGCATGGGTTGAAAGCTCATAAATTCAAATGAAACGGCTTGGGGTAGGTGGCATGCTGAAGCGGCTTAGATCCAGGGTGTAGCGGCTTGGGATGGGGCGAAGCGGCTCGGCTTGGCCATGAAGCGGCTCGGCTTGGCAGTACCACAAAGCGGCATAAATCAGAGCTTGGGCGAAGCGGCTCGGCTTGGGCCTGAAGCGGCTCGGCTGACATGTGTAGCGGCATAAAGCCTTTTCAGGTAAGAGAGACACGTGTCAGCTGGGTTGTGGCTGGATTGAAGGTGCATAAAAATGAGAGTTCACTTGGATGGGCTTACATGTGTAGGGGCATTATGCCTGGTCAAATGGCTATTTTGGTAAAGTGCTTGGTCAAGCGGCTACTGCCGTAATTTTCCCTAAAAGGAATCCCAAACACCATTTTGAAAATGACTTATCATCTTAAAAGGAATCCCAAACACCTTTGAAAACGACTTTTATGTATTCTTTTGCCGTAAAGAAGGAGAAATGAATAAGTAAGGAATTCTTATTGCTTTTGATAAAGACTTTTGAGAAGGAGAAGTAAATAAGGAATCCCAAACACCGCATAGTATCATAGACATAATTTTTTTTCTTCTCTTTTTATTAAACCTATAAGGGGGTGTTTTACTATGACTTGTATTATAGATATTCTTTTTTTTTTCTTCTCTTTTTATTAAACCTAAGAGGCCAAGGGGATGTTTTACTATTACTTTTTGAAAATGAGTTTTAAAAAAAAATGTTTGGATTAGCTTATACGTGGAAAAAATTAATAAGTCAATAGTTGTTTTTTTAAAAGTGTTTGTCTTAGCTTATACATGTAAAATAACTAAAAGGGAGAATGTTATAACTAGTTTCAAAATGCCACAATGTTCTAACTTAAAGCATTTTTGTAATTTTTTTTATGAAAAGTTTTAAGGAGCTTGAAAAAGGCACGATGTTCTAACTTTTCAAAATTGACTTTTCCTCTCTATACTAGAAATCATTCATCTCGATTTTCGAGATTCTTTAGTGCATCACTATACAGGGGTGGTAAATGATAGTTGAAGCTAGGGTTGTTCAATATCAGATTATCCAGTTTTCGGATATCCGATTAATTTTGGCTAGTGAATATTACGGATTCGGTTATCCGAATTCATAAAAAAAAATTCAAAAAATTCGTTTTGTGCAGAGATTAAAACTAAAGTTATATTTAGTTTCTCAAATTTTCAACGTTAAAAACAACAAACTTTTATAAATCCATCTGAATTCGATAATCTAATATTTTTTACTACATTTCAAACTAAACATAATGCTCATATACTATATATATTTAAAAAAGATTAGTAGTTTTCGGATATCGGATAATCTGATTATCCGAAAATTTTAGAAATCTACATCCGAATCTGAATCTGAAAATTCGGATTATCCGGTTTTCGGATTCGGTTTCGGATCCGGATTTCTTTTGAACACCCCTAGTTGAAGTCGACGGAACCGTTTAAACTGAAACAAGTTGGCTGGTTTGAGATTCAAAGGGTTTGGTTTTTATGGGTTGATGGTTTTAATGGTTTAAGACATGGAATGGGTTCAGACAAAGCATGTGCCTAGTCGGAGTCATATGAAGAAAGGGTTGTGCCAATGTGCCTTGCGAGACGCCTAGGCATATGCATGGAATGCATTTGACTATATAAACACACTAATGTGTATATGATAAGGGGCGGAAGAGAAAGAATGAAGTGTTGTTGTGTATATGATAAGACGCGGAAGAGAAAGAATAAAGTGTTGTATATATGATAAGAGGCGGAAGGTAAAGGATAAAGGTGTGCGCTTTAGTAAGGAGTTCACATTGATTCATATAAATTAATTCAATCATATAAAATTTGTTTTTTTTTTTTTTTTTTGTAGTTTAAAGTGAAGATTGGTTGTTTAACTTGTTATTTAAATTTTGCTTTATATAATTTTAATATTTTTGTATGTTTATAAAATTATTTGATTATGATGTTATTTAGTATTAAAAAGGTTTATGCGTTTCGACCATAAATCAACTCCTCGATAATCATTATGATTTTCAAAGCAATGGGCAAAAAAGTAATAGATATAATTGTTGACTTTTTTTTCTTGTTAATCCATCTTTATATTTGTTAATCCATTTTTATATGTCGATACTTGGTAGAAGTATGTGTCTATTACGGAGGAGATCTCAGGTTAAAATCGAGTAGTTTGAGATTATTGGTGTAAAATAGAGTAAAGATTACATTTGTCGCTAAAAATAACTCTTTTATGTCATTATTGATTTTAAAAATAATTACACTATAAAATCAAGGATGTTTGTCTTTAATTTAAGTATAGCATGTTACATTAAAAAAACGTTTTGAAGTTATGAAAAGTAATTTTCAAAGTCTGAAATAGGTATGTCGACATTTTGGTTCACGTATTTTATTAGATACTTTGTGCATGCCTTTATTTGTGTTTGTTTGAGGAAACGTGATCAGTTTTCGACTATAATCTATATATACTATACTATATTATAAAGCATTTCCCCCAAGGACTTCTTAAAATTTAAGAGGTACAAGTAGAAATGCTTGGTATACAACACACAATGCATATATTAATTACATTTGGGGGGTAAATTTGTCTTTTTTACATCATAAGTTAATGAGGTTTGTTAACAACTGAGAAGCCCAGCTATTGAATGCCATTTGATCGGTTTATTCATAGATACACGAAGCGAACAGACACCATTTATTCTCCAGAATTGAAAACCCTACATTTATGTCAGGCGTTACATCTTCATATGCTAAGCAAATCGACGCTTGAGAGAAGGATAAACTGAGCTCATCGTCTTCAACATTTGAAAATTTTCCGTCATTTGTAAGACGCCAAAACCCACTCTCCATACTTGCAGCTAAAAATCAATTCCATATGAAATTTGAAGTTCAACCGATGATCGATTTCACAGTGTGAATTATAAGGAAGATGAAGATGATGGTGGCCATCAAGCGAGTCGTTGAACAGGCTCATCAAAATCCGAGTTAAATCCCAAGGTAAACAAATCAACTCTCTTTTAAAAATTAGGGTAATAGTTGCTATAAATTTGGTATTTATACGAAAGCCGCTGATGTTGGTGCTGATCTTGTTGGTAAGGTTGAGCGGAACATTCCCGAAGATGATCCCAGAAATCCAGCGGTAAATATATATTTTCCGCATATAGTGTTGGTGAAGTAGGGGTGGGTAATGGGTTAAACAATTTGATAACTTTTTCTTTCTATATTAACTTGCTGGTGCCACAATGCTTATCATGCTAGAATGTTTACCCTTTTGTCTGAAATGTGGATTGTTCGTCAAAGGTTTTGGTCATTGACCTTAAAACTAAACTGATGATTAAGTGGTGAATAGTTACAAGTGCAGATAGAGTTTGAAAGTGTTTCACTTATGAATGATCTGTAAAGGCTGCCTCTTGGTACTGAGTTTCCTTAAAGATAAACACTTCCAAGGTTTAAGAGTAAAATGCCATTTTCCATCTCTGAACACATAACCGGATAGTTAATGGTTCTTAATACATGGAAGTTTAGAGATGTACAGGTACGTATACGGCCGCGTTTGCATACGTATAGTTTTAATTTTTTAAACGTGTTGAAACTAATTATAATCTACAGGTGACGTGTGGGACTTTAGGTCTTTCAACCGCAACAGTTAAGTTAATAGTAGATGACGGGACAGAACAAATCGCCTGTTCTACTGGAACAGGACTGGTTGATGCAGCTTATAAGGCGCTTGATCTCATTGTTAAGGTTTGATGTTTCAATTTATTATTGTCAAAATGAGCGGGTTGAGTCGGATCGGGTCAAAATTTCTAAGTTCTTTACATTTGATTCTAATATCTGTTTTACAGGCTCCTGTAAAACTCCTTGAGTACTCGATGTCTGCGGTTACAGCTGGGCATTGATGCGATAGCGAGCACCCGTGTTGTAATATCTGCAGAAGACGACCATACGACGACTCATGCATCTGGACACCCGCGGCAACGCGCGGGCATTCCCACTTTAATATTTAAGTTTGTATAAATTTCGTATAAGACACTTCATTGATATTTCAACGTTTGCTGGTCACGATTAATAAATTTGACTTTGACCCTCAAGTAACTATTGATTACTTTTCTCAATTCAATTTCACTTTGGTTTTAGTATTTTGAAATTGTCTCCTTTTTATTATAGTTTCCTATGATATTGAACTATTATTAGAGTACATTATAGTTTTTTTTTAAATTATAAGTTTTTTTTTTACCAGCAAAGGAGAATTTTTTCACCAACAACCAACCTTAGCAAGAATTGATTGACATTCTTTTCCCTGTTTGCGAGCTGGTGATGAAGAGGATCTACAAGTCACCTCAAACTATTACTAGAAGGAACACATTCCACACATCATCATACATGCGATTTTGGTTTTTTAAAATAATCACAATATCACTATTTTTGGCACATATTAGTTCTCATTTTTTCTTTTTGTAGTGTAAAATATTGGAATTTTTTCAGTCCGATTCCCCCTGATTTTGAGTTCATCTATAGACAATGCTTTAATTTGTTAACTTTTAAACGCTAAAAAATAAGATATTTTTATCATCTAGGTCAGGTTTGGTCAATGGATGGTCTGATTTGTTCAAATACTCAATCCTGTTGCTCAATCGATAGTCGGATTTGTTTAGTCGAATTTCAAATACCCAGACGCATTGCAAACACTGGGTCTAATTTGTTCGAATATTGGTCACTTGCATAATGTGTAGCGTCACCGAATTGCACCACATCGCTGCAGTTGATGCAATCTCACCATTGCATTGTGCATGCGCACATTTAAAAATTAAAACCAAGGATGGAAGTCCTTATGTCTGAAGTTTTTATAGTTGACTATTAAATATTAAATTGAGTGAGTGGAAATCTAATTCATTTTCATTTGGCTGTCTGTATGTTTACATATGTTTCAGTGTTTTTTGAAGAAGACGAGGAAGCAATGATGTTAGAAGCAGACGCCAAATATGCCGAAGAGTTACAAGTTCTCAAAGCTCTACAAGCTTCTCAGATTTCAACACAAAGACCATCACTGAGTTCATTGTTGATGCAAGTAGTATGTAAAATCTGTTTGGAGAAACACGAGTCCTGGCAAATGTTCACAAACTCAACCTGTTCACATTCCTTCTGTTACGACTGCACCGCCAAACACGCAACAACCCAAATACAATCAAAATGCAAAACCATTGCATGCCCTGGCATCACCTATGCGAATCCTTGATTCCCGAATCCCACAAGTTGTACTGCCCATTTACTAATTGTTCGGTTCTACTCATCAATGATGACTCCGGCAATGGTGTTACGAAAATCAACTGCCCAGTATACCGACGATCATTTTGTAAAGCTTGTCGGGTCCCATGCCATTCAAAGTTGAGCTGCAAGGAGTTTGGGAAACTGAAAGGGAAAAACGACGATGAGATGGCAGTGGCGCTTGCGAAGAAGAAAAAGTGGACGAAATGCCCGAACTGTAACTTCTTTGTGGAAAAGGCGGAAGGGTGTGTGCATATAACTTGTAGGTCTAAGTATGAGTTCTGTTATACGTGTGGAACCAAGTGGAGTCATAGTCATTATGGGGGTAGGCGTCAAAACGGAGTTAATATTGGTAATTGATGCGTAGTTTGGAGAAGTAAAACACAATATAGTTATATGAGTAATTGATACATAGTTAGGGTCAATGAGGGATTGACCAGCATCCTCTACTAGCAGAAGGTCAAAAATCCTCTACTATTCTAACTGATCCTTCACATATTTCTCATCGGGTCTCTAGATAAGTCAAGAAAGGTGTATGTTACTAACTGGTGCACCTACTCATGTGTATGTTCATGATTTGTACTTATATTATATTTTGAGTTATGAAAATGTTAATCAGATTGTCTTCCAATCCTAGGAACTTTTAGCTTTTTTTTTAACTTTTGGTCTTGCTAAATTATAAGGCTAAACGAACAAGAACACTGTGTTTAATATATTTTTAACGTTTTTTAGGTTTGAATTATGTTTTCGGCCCACATTGTTAATTCCGCCGCAACGCGCGGGTTTCCCACTAGTAAGATAATTAAGCAATTTATCAGATACTTTGTGCATGTTTTTATTTGTGTTTGTTTAAAGAAACGTGATATTTTTTTACTATAATAATAAGATAATTAAGCAACAATGTATTAATTGGAGATGGTCTACCTACGACACTTGATGAATGACCTAAATGTGAAGGTACATGACTACATGGACCTGAAAGTGAATATCCGTATCCATTGATGTTGGATTCACACTTCAATTGATATATTTATTTTATTTTATAATTTAAGGTTTGATAGGATAAAATAAAATTTAAAGTAAATATATATATGAAATTCTTCTGATAATTTTAATAACATTTCCAGAAAATCCGTATAATCATTTCATATATTATACAAAATTTTTTTTTTTTTTTTATTTTAACTCGATTAATTTTTTAGTTTAGATATAATTATTATAGAACTAAATGACTGCATCAATTCAAAAAAAAAAAAAACACCCTAAAATTTAAAAACCTTATCTGATTTAAGAGTTCTAAACTGTTCAGCTGTATTGAAATAAATATTCAAAAATAGTTTTTTTTTTTTGTTTTGTTTTCCTTTATTACATTCGCGAATGTGTTGAACTCGAAATTGTGATGTTTATGACACTTCATTTGAAAAAAAAAAAAAAAAAAGCAAAATTTTACACTCACGGGTAAACAAATTATATATCAAATTTTAAATACAATAATAAGCAACCAAATAATATTCTCAATATATATCCGTTTACTTCGTTTATGTAATAAAGAAACCAATAGGAAAAGTAAGTCGACCTTGAATTGGTTAGAGTGGCTAAAAACCCTCTAATGGGCTTGTAAGTTTTTTTTTTTTTGGTCCATATAGGTTCTTGCTAGTCGGCTCTCTTTTATTTTGATGGTTATCATTCTTTGTAAATATAAATAAAGAGACCAATGAAAAGCGTAAAAGCACCACAAAGAAAACTTGGGTGCTAACCGAGTAGTTTTTAAACAGGAGTCACATGGCCAATTAGCTGTCGATTAAAGCATAGTGGAGAGACTAAAAGTGTGGTTTTTTTAACGGCGTCTAGAAACCGTGTGGACATGTTGTCAACAAAAACATGCTCACGTGCTTATATTATATGCCAACATGTGGAATCTTCTTCCAGCCTACATCTACTATTTTATTATTGTTCTAACTTCAAACAAACAACAATATACATTTCATCATATTATCTTTTAGAGTTAAATGCGATTTTAGTATCAATGGTTTAAGTCATTTTGTCAATCTAGTCTAAAGGTTTTGTTTTCTGTCTGTGGGTTCAAAAACATTTCACCGTTCCCGTTTTAGTCTACTGGGTTAACTTTATCCATTTTTTCTGTTAACGAGAAGGGCAATTCGGTCATTTTATATGTAATTTTTTCGTTAACAAAAATAACGGATGAAGTTAACCCAGTGGACTAAAATGACAACTGTGAAACCTTTTTGGACACACATGTGAAAAATGAAACCTTTAGACTAAACTGGCAAAATGGCCCAAACCAATAGGGAGTAAAATGAACTCTATCTTTTTTTATTTTGCTGGTCCTATATCCCTTTTGTTTCATACGAAACAACTAGTTTTTGCTTTTGTCTTTTAAGTTGAGAAAATCATATCCCTCTTGTATAAGAAAAAAGTTTATGGATTAAATGTTAATAAAATATCTTTTGTAAAACTAAACAGAAACAGATATCATATTGCCTTAGATGTGGTTTGTAGATGGCCATTTGGATAACTATGGTTCATTGGGTTTTTTTTTTTCTTTTTTTTTTTTTTTTATATCATTTTGGTTAAACAATTAGACTTTATTTGGAAGAAATTAAACAGAAAGAAAGAAAGATGTTTTTTGGGTTTGAGGATTCATTTTGATTGAAATTGAGTGGTGCTCCTCAGCCTTTTAAACTCGTAAATCAAATTATGTAATGAGGTTATTTTTTCGAATTTAATTGTTATTTAACTTTTTTCCGGGGTCGTTATTCTGGCGAAATTATTCCAGCCAAGTTTCAAATTCGGCAATTTTATTTAAGAAAAAGAGTAGAAGCAGATTATTAGGATTCAAGTTTCTTGTTTGTTGGTTCAACCGCCGACTTCATATAGTCAACCAATATATTTATACAGTCAACCACCAACTTCAACCGCCATCAATCCCTCAAACACCACCGTGAAACCATTTTGTCACACCCAATTTCAGTTTCATCGGCACTCCACCAAAACTGGTTTTAAGTTTGTTTTTAGTGTTGGTATTAGTAAGAAGAACAGAGAGAGTGTTATGTGAGTGACGGGTAGCCGGGATAATAATAAATCGGTTTTATATCTTTTTTATTTTGTTATGGGGTGACGCGTTTGGGCAGGGGGCGTTTTTGAGGGTGGGCAACTTGGGGTTGCTACCCTCCCCCGTCTTATAAAGGGTCTTTTCTTTTGCTCCCTGTGTTTGTTTTTCTTTTGCCCCTAACTCCCCTCGAGTTGGCCGTTTATTGTGTCTTTTTTTTTGTTTGCGTTTGACTCTGCGCATGGCCCCCGCGCGTAGAGGTAGAAACGTCAAGACTGTTGGACTGGCGTCAGCGTGTGATAGTGGGTTAAGGGCTTGCCCCCTTAAGCATTTCCACGAATGCAAGGATGGTAAACCGGGGTCTAGTGGGTTTTTTCGCCTTCTTGAACACATGCAAAGCACCCACCTTAAGACTGAAAACATGAAGATTTATGTGAAAGAGGCTATAACTAAGGATTTGGACCTTTTTCTAGATGTGGGGGAAGTCCTAAGGGCAGGAGGCAAATGGTTATGTGGGGAGTGCATGGTTATGCATGCCCTTAGTAGGGAGTGCAAGCATGGTGATGAGATGGTGTCTTTTGCTCCAATCTCGGGGGACGTGGACGATTTCATTGTTGGGATTAGGAAGCCATGTCAAGTGGTAGCCGACACTTTTACACTCTCCTCGGAAGGTGTGATAACCGATGTTGCCCTTCTCGAGCGTGTTTTTTCCCTCCGTTTTCAAACCGTTAAATGCATCCCCCCCAGTTGTCGACTGGCGTTCGCTCAAGTTTTAACGGGTGCCCTACGTAAAGTGGTGGCGTCTCCAGGCTCGGTTGAAAACTGGGTTCAGTTGCTTTTGTTGCCGTGTTGTACACTGAGGGTTGTCAGGCCTTCTTCCAGGCAAGAGCGGAGATCAGGAAATAGAAAATCCCTGCAGTGCAACAGCATCTTGCAGGCGCTTGCATTGTGGAAAGATGGGTCTGGTTTCACGGATCTGGTCTCTTCTCTCCTGAATAGTGAGGGGGACGCTAGGGTTCCTAGGAGAGATTCCGGAAGGGGCGAAGACAATAAAAAGGACCCCAATATCAAGCAATGCCTGCGGAAGGTCAGGGATGGGCATTTTACGGCAGCGATCAAAGTTTTGTGTTCCAGTGGGGTTGCCCCCTTTGGAGAATCGACCATGAAAGCTCTTATTGATAAACATCCTGTGGTGCCACCCCCATCACTGCCTTCCAACCCTATTGTCCAACCCACTATTATTGCAGCAGAGGATTGCGTGCTTAAATGTATCCAATCCTTCCCTAGAGGGACATCTTGTGGCAGAGATGGGATGCGGGCCCAACACTTGTTGGACGCTATTGGTTGTGAGGGTTCGGTAAGTTCATCAGGTCTGCTCACAGCTATTACTGGAGTCGTCAACCTATGGCTTGAGGGGCTTTGCCCTAAGGTGTTGGCCGAGTTTGTGGCCTCAGCTCCCCTCACCCCCTTATTGAAACCTGATAATGGTATTAGGCCTATCGCCGTGGGGGGCATCTGGCGTAGGTTGGTCTCTAAGGTGGCTATGAAGAAGGTTGGGAAGCAAATGGCCCAGTATTTGGGGGATTTTCAATTCGGGGTTGGTACACCAAATGGGGCGGAGGCGGTGCTTCATAGTGCGAACAGGTTCCTGAGCTCTTTTCATGAGGATGGGTCCATGGCCTTGCTTACGGTAGACTTCACCAATGCTTTCAACATGGTTGACCGCTCAGCGTTCCTCCAACAGGTCCACCAGCATTGTCCATCTATCTATAGGTGGGTCCAGTTTCTGTACGCCCAACCCGCTAGGTTATATGTTGGCAGCGAGTGTTTTGGGGCTACCACTGGAGTGCAACAAGGTGATCCCTTGGGGCCCCTTCTCTTTGCCCTAGCCTTACACCCCCTTGTTCTCCGTGTCCAGAAGCACTGTAACCTCCCCTTTCATTCTTGGTATTTGGATGATGGCACGATAATAGGTAATGCAGTGGAAATTGCTAAAGCCTTGGACATCATCAACACGGAGGGACCATCCTTAGGGCTTCATCTCAATATTAAGAAAACGGAAGTGTATTGGCCATCGTGTGACGGTCTCAAGGTTCAGGACGACCTTTTCCCGAGAGGGATAGGTAGACCTGAGAGGGGGGTTAAGCTCCTTGGGGGGGCGGTTAGCCGAGATTCTGTTTTTATCGGGGAATTAGCAGGGCGGCGAGCATTGACAGCGGTTGACCTTATGAAACTCTTGCCCTGCCTTCAGGACCCCCAGTGCGAGCTTCTTCTTTTAAGGTCATGCATGGGGGTAGCTAAGTTATTGTTTGGGCTGCGGACCTGCCAACCCCACTTGATGGCAAATGCGGTATCCTGTTTTGACGATGGTCTTCGAGAGGCTATCGAAGACATTGTTGTTTGTGGGGGGTCCCACTTCGGTGACCTTCAGTGGCGTTTGGCATCTTTGCCGATGCGTCTGGGTGGTTTGGGCCTCCTCTCAGCTCGGGATGTTGGAGTTTATGCTTTTGTGGCGTCTAGAGCTCAGTCGTGTGTATTGCAAGACCATATCCTTCGGAACAGTGGGGTTGTTAAGCTTGACGTAGACTACCAACAAGCCCTTGAGTACTTAAGTGTCTCTCTTCCAGACTTTGATATTGGCGGTTTCTCTAATATGGACACCGCCCCCTCAAAGCCACAAAAAACTTTGGCGAATGCCCTATTTGACAAAATCGCTCGGAGTCTGGGAGAAGCATTTGATTTGTCTCCACGCCAGAAGGCGGTGATTGAGTGCTTGAAAGGCCCCCATGCGCAAGACTTTTTGACTGTTATCCCGATCGAGGGGCTGGGGCAATGCATGTCGGCTGTTGAGTATAGGGCTATCCTCAAATACAGGCTGATGATCCCTATGTATCCAGAAGACGTAACCTGCCCAATCAGCCATAAAGCCTGCATAGATAAACACGGGGAGCATGCTGTTCATTGTAAGGAGCTCCCTGGGTTTAAATATCGGCATGACTGGGTGAGGGATGTTTTAGGGGACATCTTGAGGAGAGCGGGGATTTCTGCCAAGAAGGAGGCCCCTGTGAATTTCCTTACAGATCCCATGGAAGGGAGATCTACATTGAGGCCAGCAGATCTGCTCGTCTTTGGCTGGGCGGGAGGGAAACATGCTTGTGTGGATCTCACAGGAGTCTCCCCCTTAGTTGGTTTAAGAGAAAGCGGGTTTGTAGCAGGACAAGCTATAAGGAAAGCGGAATCAAAAAAGGTGGATAAACACGCTAAAGCCTGTGCTGATAACCAACATGCATTTGTCCCCTTCGCCTTCGACACCTTTGGCTCCCTAGCTCCAGAAGCAATCCGTTTGTTGACTAGGGTCCAAAAGGTTGTCCACAGCAGTTGCTCATCAACAGGGGGCAGGGGTTTGTCTTTAATAGGCTAGGGTTTGCTATTCAGAAAGGGGTAGCGGCGCAGCTTGTTGCTCGCTTACCTGCGATATTGATGTAACTCAGCCAGTTCATATATATAATTATTTCCTATTTAAAAAAAAATTGTTATTTAGGATTAATTTACAAATTTCTTAGGGTTAAACATTCATTTTCCAGTTTACTAATTAGGGGTGTGCAAGCTAAGGCCAGGACTTGATGGACCGTAGAATATTGATTAACTGGTTAATTATGGTTCCCAATTTTTTAAATCTTTTTTTTCTTTGTATTTAAATAAAAACTAGTATTTTGATTAATATTATCATTGTGTTTTAAGTCAAAGCTAGTATTTTAAATTCTATTTACATTGTATAATCATTATTACAAAGGCATGTTTCTGCTTGGGAAAGAAGAGATTAATGAATGAAAAAAGGGAACTTAATCGGGACCGATAGATTTCTTACCATTTGGTCTTTAATCTTTTCTGCTTTCCGGTTATCGATACCAACTGATTTTTGAACCACAACGAGTGTTTTAACTTTTATCTAATAGCAGAAGAATTTAGTTTTGTGATTGAGTTCTATAAGTATTAATTTTAATTTAAAGGTAAAAAAATTGAAAAAATAAAACCATGTGTAAAATAGAAACGGGATCAGGAGAAAACGCTCAAAAGTGTGAGAACGGTGAGAACGCTTCCTGGCCTAACACGTGTCACGCCTCTTAGAAAAGGGCGGATGGGCTTTTTTGTCCTTTCATATTTTCTTTTTTTAAAGTCGTGTCACATTCCGTTTCCATTTTTTGGCGTTTAATAAATTCGTCGCGTTTTATTGTTTGTGGATCAGGATCATAGTTAATATTTTTGGCGTTTTAATTATGTTTTGGCGTTTTTATTGTTTTTTTAATCAGGATTCATGTCTATGATGTAAAAAACATCGGTAATTTTCTTGATGTTTATTATATCAAGTAGGATACAGGTCTATAATTTGACAGACAATTATGGCGTTTTGAAAAGATAAATAAATTTAGTTTTCCATGTAGTGGCTTTTAATATAATAAATGTTTGGCAATAATGTTACCGTCTCTTCATTCTACTATTTAGCAATTTCTGTTTCGTTCAATTTTCATCGGTGAATTAATGTTGATTTTTCAGTAATACTTTCTTTGGCGTTTTTGGCGTTTTATAGCAACATCGTGCTTTGCTATCTTCCGTTCTCTCAGTTTTCACACTATCAGTCGTTTTGGTGTTTTTTGGCGTTTTATATTAATTTTTTTTAGTAAAGAATTAGATAATAAAATCAGAGAATTAGATAACAAACAATAGAAGCTGAAAAATAAAATAAAAATTATAATCTAATTTCTCTTCCAAATCTTCACTGTCATCAGCCTCTTCTACTTTAACCTGTTTTGGCGTTTTGAACCTGTTTTGTATAACTTATGTAGATCCTTTTTTTTCCTTCATAACGTCCGTCTTCATTAAGGGGTAAAAGTCTTTTTTTCTTCGTTTTTTAATGATAATTTGTCCATCTCATTCAACAAAAGCTTATAGATATACCCACCTCCTAGTAGAATCCATTCAGTGAAACTTCATTCTGAACAATACTCAATAAAGAAGAAATGACGTTCCGCATCTGTGGCTTTTTTAAGTATCTTTTTTTGGCGTTTTAAAGTGAATGATTTGTTGGAAAGATGGCGTTTATTTTTTGGTGGTGTGATCAGTTGATTGTGCAGAGTCGTCTCTCTTATAAGATGTTTTTGGCGCGTAGTTTAGGCGGGATTTTTTATTTATAATAAACTAGGTTATAACCCGGGAATACTCCCGGGTTGTGAATCTTTATATCTAAAAAATAAATATACATCTATATATATTAATTAATAAAAAAATAAATCATGTAGTTGTGAATCTTTATAACCCGGGAACTTTCCGGGTAGGAAAAATCAATTTATAATCTAATTATGTCATTAAATAAATTAAAAGACATGTTTTCAAACGTTATTAAGTGTTTAAATAAATAAGTTAAAATTTGGTGTCAATACTATGCGGTACCAATGTTGAAATTAAAAGACATGTTTTCAAACGTTATTTGCCGTAAAATAACATTTTTTTCCATGGGGCGCCTCCTTCCTTTTCTTTACATGTGCACCTCTATGCTATGCGATACGGTACCGGTTAAGCCAAAGCACTTATGAAGAAATGAGTTGAGCCAAACCACTTTTTTTACCATAATCCCGAAGAAATAAAGGCACTTATGTTTTTACCTTTTTTAACCGAAACCCGATTACCAAACCTGACCCAATGCTACCTAAACCAAGTATTTAACACAATTGTACATGAAACCACACATGACCTAAGTAAAAACATAACAAAAACTTTCCACATCAAACTTTCCGGGTAGGAAAGTTTAATTTACAATAAATAAAAGTATATAAAAAACATTTTTAACCTCTAAAGTATCATCACAATTTTTAATTCGGTTTCTTAAACTTTTTCTTGTTATAAACTTCACATCACTATTATACTATTTCCAGTACACCAGTACTTGCTATTAAATTCAATGCAGTAAGTAGTTCCAAAACATTCAAAAATCTGTATAAATTCATTTTAAATGCAGTAAGTAGTTCCAAACATTCAAACATCAGCCCTAGTTCAAAAAACAAACAACACTTTCTTATTATTATGATATAAATAGTCCCCATATTAAAGGCATTTACACACAAACAAATCAACTTAAAAGAAAACACTTGCCTAAAATTTGACACAAATATTTTAATTATATAAATGTTAAACTACTAATGCAAATATTAGAGTACACTAAATAATTGAAATACATGAATGAGAAAAAATCACAAATCGTTAAAGATTTCTTCAACCGACCTGGACATTCTGTTTTCAACCCGACCATCTTGCCACCTCCATATTCTATCTTCTTCAACCTATAATGGGTATCACATCACTATAAGAACAAAAATGAACCCAAAAATAAAGAACGAAGGTAAAAAGTAGTATAGGTGGCAAAATGCGTCACTTAACCAACGGGTCAAAGTAAATATATTGTGTGAATTAAAACAGGCTGGGTTGGGCTGAGCCGCAAAAAACATATTTATCTACTTTTTTGAATCTTATAAATAACTTCCATGTAAAATATGATCACAAATATTTTAATAGGATTAAGACAATTTCGGAGGTTAAATGCACGAGTGCATGGCGGATGACTACTTTTTTGGTGGTGTGATCAGTTGATTGTACAGAGTCGTCTCTCTTATAAGATGTTTTTGGCGCGTAGTTTAGGCGGGATTTTTTATTTATAATAAATGATATTAATAAAGTAGCTGTCTTTTTCAGTTACTCTGTGTATTTTTTACTGATTTTTTGTTCAGGTTTTTATGAGTTTTTATGGTCTTAGACATTCCATCTTCCAAGTTTTGGCTTTTTTGATGACTTTAAGTAGTTTTTGGCATTTTATTTCATTATAGCGTTTCATAATAATTATGACTTTTGGCGTTTTATTAATATAATGTTATTTTTTATTATAAGTTGAAAAATACATAACAAACAACAGAAAAAGAAAATTAAAAAAATAAAAATAGAAACAATTCATCTTTCAAATCTTCACTGTCGTCAGTCTCTTTCTTCTTTGAAACATGTTCACTGGCGGTTTGGCTTTGTCATTCTTATGTTTTTTTGGCAGTTTGGAAAGACAATATGACATGAGTTTTTTGTTTGAATATGTATCTTCAAACCAGTCATCAGTATCATTCGTCTAATTCATGCCATTATAATATTCATCAATAACAAAACACAAAAACTGACATAAGTCTGACCCCAATATCTTTTTCTTGAAGTTTTGTCCATCTCATTCAGCAAAATGTTACTTGAGTCGCAGCACCTCATGAAAGAATGCATTTTCTGAAAATTCGCACAGAACAATATTTAATATACAAGAAACGATTTTTGGCATTTTTGGCGTTTTCTGAGGAAATAGTGTATCTGAAAGAAAAGTTCATTTTTTGGAAATTTTTTACATTTTAGAGATTTGGCGTTTTCTAAGATGATTGGTATATAGTAAAATATGGCGTTTTTTGAGTAGGTGTGTTTGATGTTTTTGCATTTTTTGGCGTTGTAAGATGAATGTTATATAGTAGAAATATGGCGTTTTCAGGTTGGGGGGAGGTGTGTTCTTGTGTATGAGAATGTTTTGTTTATATAGGGATGCGTTTTGGCCAGTAATGGCGTTTTATTCATTAGTTGGCGTTTTGGTATAGAAGTCTAAAGACCTTTTTACCCTTAATGAAGCGCGTCGACTCAATAGAATTCGTGTTATTTACGAAAACGTCACCGCGCCAATCTAGTCCATAGATTGTTTTGATCGGACGATCGATAAGCGCTCTCACCGTTCTCACACTTTTCATCGTTTTCTCTAAATCCTGACCCGTGTAAAATAATTTATTTTTGCCACTTTAAAAACCACGTGCACAATAAAATAACGAAAGCTTAAAGTAAAGCCAAGACAGCCAAGTTCAAAAATAAACCCTATACATATTATCTTGTCATCCAAGTACAACAATAACCATACTCAGTAAATTTCACAGATAGCAGAGCTATCGGTAGAGTTCGGGGAGGGCTAGATGTTGATAAACCTTACCACTATCTGGCTGCTTCCAGACAAACACTCAGCTCAAAAACCATCAAATGACAAACAAAACGAAACATATACAAATAAGAAGCTACCAACACGATCGAAGTGATGAATGAGTAACACGGTAAAAAAGAAACATATATAACATCATACAACAACATATAGGCATAAATATGCGAAGACACTCATTTACAAAGCCCCATTTGTAGAAAAATCTAAGCCCCTAGACACAATTAAGGTACCATTGTACCCACCCTAGAAGTCACTAACCTTAATCATACGCCTCCACAAACCCCTATTTTAAACCATGTTGTCAAAACGATATATATTCTCAACACACAATACAAAAAACAACACGAACACAAGATAAGCGACAAAACAGTGACATAAAACTTTATTAGTTAACCCAAACCAAAAAAACACCCCCAAACCCTAGATCTTACTTATGTAAGATCTAATACAAAAAAATATAGAAATACAAGCGATGATCATCCTCTGATGATCATCATACTCAGAATTCAATCTCTCTTGACATATGAGAGATCAAACAACATATGAACAAACAACAACTCGATAATCATCTACTGATGACTATCAAACCTAGAAAATTGAACACTCACAATAGACAACAGAGAAAACTACTTACAACCTTCAACAATAACAAATAAATAACCCAAAAACTTCACACAAGTTGCAGCAAGAACCAGAGCGAGAACCGTGAAGATAAGAATTGAGGAACCATAATCGGACCAATAATGGAACAAAATCCATGACGAATTTTCATCTGATCATAACAGCAACAGAGCAAAAAACTTGAATGAACAGAGATGAAAGAACTGTATGCGATACAATTGAGGGAGAGATGTAAGAATGAATTTGGGGAAAACTTATCCCTTCTGCGTAACATGATGAACCCTTTTTATATCACCTGCACAAATATTACACATTGTTCCAAAACTATGCCACGAGATGATCGGAGTCCCTACAAAGTTTCTTATTACCCCCTTAGACTTTCAGTTTTATTAAACAACTTATAACAACATTAAAATTGTTATAACAAACAATATCCACATGATTACTGATATAACAATCAGGCCAAAATAATATCAGCCCATAGATGTAACAAGCCCAACTTATCACTCATAACACCATGTTGCAACCTGGATGACAATTGAGATATTATTTTTAACATGCCCCCTTCATTCAGGTGGCAAACATGTCTAAATAACCAATTTCCTCCCAAAGGGATTGATGTCGGTAAACATCCAATCCCTATGCAAAAACTCCACAACCTGAACATCTATATAAACCATACCAGGTTCAACAATACCAAACACAACTTTCCTTTCTCAAGATGTAGACTAATTTCAACATGATAACACCTCTTATTGAAAACAGGATTCATACAAATGATATGGCACTTTAACAGGCAAATTACAGTTAACACCAAATATTTACCAAAAAACATACAATGCAAAATACAACCTAACCACTTGTAACAGAGCCATATACACAGACATCATAGAGAAACAAATCAAAAGGTAGGATTTCTAACCAATATCCTAACTCAGACAAACAAGAATTCAGACAAGTTACAAGACGAGATAAGACATGAGATCCCTTGAAATAACACGACACAAATACAAACAACAAATCAAGGAAATCTCTATAACAGATAGTCAACAAAACAGATAAAATTGTTATGACTAAGAACACCAGACAACGATAATAGCATACATGGTTCTGGCAAAAATACACAACCAGACACATATCTCTTACACAAGAGAAAAACATACAAGGCTAACATCACATACATTCAAGAACCAAGACTATAAGACACAGCCAAACAAATCCTGATTAAACACAAAATTA
>JARYGA010059728.1:68437-116858 GCA_030545235.1 Helianthus tuberosus
AGGTTAAAGAACACTTTATTTGTAAGCCAATAAAATATATGTATGGGTTAATGCAAACATTATAATGTGATGAAATCTTAACGTAATTATTTTCATCAACAACCAAGTGGATTAATGTACCTACCTCAAGATGAGTGGGAGCAACTAAAATAAACTTGTATATATAGATGACATTCTTTTGACAAGTATATGTTACATAAGTCAAAGCATTGTTAACACAAACTTTGATATAATAAATCTCAGAGATATCTCTTACGTGATTGATATCATAACATACTGAGATAGACCCAATGGGATATTAGTTCCATTCCATAAGTTTAACCTTAAATGGGTCCTTACATATGTAACAAACAATACTGCTCTCCTTTAGAGGATAATAGGATAAATGAGATTATTTCCTTATGCTTCATTAATTGGAAGCATTATGTAAGTTTAAGTCTATACTCGTTTAGATATTACTCACATTGCAACACACTAGATATGTCTAGATTAATGTGAAGCATCTAATGGAGTATTACAATATCTTTAAAAGAAACGAGAAGCTATAATTTGAAGAAGAAGTGAGAATTAAAACCGGTTTATTACTCTAACTTTGAGATATTCAAAGATGACAAAATGTAATTTCGGGTATATCTTTATGTCAGCAGACAAAACCTATTTCATGGAGGAGTCATAATGCACTGATATTAACAACCTAAGTTATAACGACATAATATAGTCACTAAATGTTGTTGGAAATTTATCAGTGGACTCATAAGTTTATTAACTCCATATAATTAATGTTTTGAAGACTTAGTGTGATAAAGTCAGCTACCATGACTCCTTGAACAGTAACAGTTCAAGAGGTGCTGCATTAAATTTCGATACGCAATTAATTATTCGTTTATGAACGAATTGAGGAAACTAAGTTTTGTATCGAATACATTCATGATATGTTTAAGGATCCTATAACTGAAGGTCTATTACCCATAAGTCTTATTAAGAGAGCTCTTAGACGGGTATTAATTAATGGTCGTGCGCAATTGCATGTCGTACTATGAATGACTAAGTATTAGTTAATTTTCCTCATCAGTTTGATTTTGTATGTCTCTAAGAATATGTCAAGTCGACATAATGGCATATAGACAAATAAAGTTACAAATCAAACAAAGGGCTTATGCATATTTTGATCATAACGATTAGGTTTTAAATTAAGGCTATAGTATGATTAATGGGGGTCCTGAGTCGCATAATGATTCAACGGCTGTATTTCTCTGCTATAGTACTTGTTTAAGGCTAAAATGAGTGTTAACTCCTGATCAGGCTTACCTAATACTCATAGTAAATGATTACTCGGCTAAGTGGGAGAATGTAAGATTAAATATATTTATTTTATATTTAATCTAGTAGCCATTATAATCATTTACATTATATGGATCAAAATATATAACAATCCTATTAAATAATTAGTTGGTAATTGTTGATGGGCCTAATTACCCTTATTAACTAATTAGGGTTTCCTCCTGGGTGCATATATAAGGAGAATAATGTGGAGGTTAAAGGGTTAGACAATTACACAAACCCTAATTACTCATAACATCATCTCGCCCTCCTCTCCTATAACCGATACCCTTTTCGGTTTCTCTTATCACCATCATTAGATTGCACCCTAAGGAGGAACCAGACCAAGCTGACAATCATGTCAAACACTGTTGCTGCGTCTCCATCTGGATTCTCTGCTGGCCTGTACTGATGCAATCAAAGGTATGTTTTCATGTTTTCCATTATACCTAAAACAGAACTGATCAACAAAGGTTACAACTAGTCGGTGCCCTCAAATCTCAAGACTAGGTTACAATTCTTCATTGATTCACACAAAAGCTAAGAAATAATAAACCCAAACCCTTTATGATATTTAGCTTATTTGGTTATGCTGATTACAAATTAACAAAAGGAGCCTTTATAGTTTTGTTAGATAATTAAGCTAATAATGTGGAATGAGTTAAAAATTGAAGGGTGAATTACACTTTTCGTCCTTTATGTTTGTACCAGATTGCAACGGATAGCCTTTTACTTCAATAATTACAGTCACAGTCCTTTATTTGCAAAACTCATTACACTCTACGTCCTTTAACACTAACCTGGTTAAAAATTTTTGTTAAGTTTATTCACTTAAGGGTATTAAGGTCAAATCATGTTTTTATTTAAATGCTTATTAAATACCATTGTGTCTGTAGTTTCTTCATCATACAATGGATAATCTTTTGCAGTTAAAACACCTGAAGCAATTAAGTGATTCGCCACCCATCTCTCTGGAGAATTCATTCTCTTCAAACGCATCCGAGAACTAGAAACCGCAGGTGACCTTCATCTCTAAGAATCCCGTCTTAGATTTTAATTCAACAGCTTTGTTTAACGGCAACAAGTCCTTATCGGAGTTCTCATCAACATCGCTCATCGAAAGCGACAATTTCCTTAACCACATCTTTTGCATTTAAAACTCTTCTTGTAAACATCTGTGACACATGAACCAGACCCTCTTTACCATCAATATCACCAATCCGAACAAAACAACCGCTATCCATTACACTATGTTCCCGAGTCTCATTTAATAGGAGGAGGGGAGGGAAAAGATATGAAAATATGAAAAACCATGTTCCCGAGTTTCATTTAACAGGGGGGGAGGGAAAAGGAAAGAAAATATGACCATATATTTATCCTCCTAAATTAGAGAGATTAGGAGAGAAATTTTTCCTTCCCCTCCCCTCCCCTCCCCCTTTAAATGGACTCGGGAACATAGTGTTACTGTTGACACCCTCCCTTCGTACACCCGATATAGTTCAGGCTCACCGGATCGTTTCACCGTCTCGTTGACCGATTTTGGGGGCAAATAGCATAGTGCCAGCCTTCACTAAACACATCAAATTTCAGTTTAATTAAATCACCGTATACTGGATCACGTGATTCCGTCGTTCAGATTCTCGTTCTCTGTCTCTGTCGCGATTTCGTCGTTCAGATTCTCGTTCTCTGTCTCTATCACGACGGTCACGGTCTGAGCGGTGGTGGCGGGAGGAGTCATCGGCGGAGGGTGGGGGTTGGAGGATGAGGGGTTAGGGTTAGATTGTTTGGATCGGCACTTTTGTTGTTCGACTTCTTCTTGGCGACGTTTGAGGGCGAGTTGTTCTCGCTCTGCTTTGCTGAGGAAGACGAGCTTCTTCTTCTCGCTGAATTCGTAGCGATTCATGATGTGGGGATTTGGGTGGTGGATTTGGTTCGCTTGGTTGGTTGCAGGGCAGGAGGGGAAGGGGATCGATGAAGGATAGTAACGCTAGGGAAGGGGATCGATGAGGGAGTTGCCGAGGTTGGGAGGATGAGGTGGTGTGGTGGGTAGGGTTTTAGGGTTAGGAAATTGGGGAAGATGATGTGCATATGCATTTTTTTTGTTTTACTTATTAAACATTTAAATAAAAACATGAATTGACCTTAATACCCTTAAGTGAATAAACTTAACAAAAAAATTTAACCAGGTTAGTGTAATGGGTTTTGAAAATAAAGGATTGTGACTATAATTATTGAAGTTAAAGGCTATCCGTTGCAATCTAATAGAAACATAAATGACGATCGTATTATAGTTAACTACCGGTTGAACCGACCTGTATAAACCGGTTGAACCATTTGTAAGGCGAATATGGTATGATTAAAATATTGGTTTTTAAAACATTGTAAATAACTAAAAGATAAATAATAATTTTTAGAGTAAAATGCATGGATAGTCACTGTGGTTTTTGATGTGCGTGAAGTGTCGTATATTTTAGGTATATATTTTAAGCCCTTTTTAACACTTATTTTAGCCAAGTTTTAAATTTATAAAACACGATATTTCACTAACACTAAACACACATATGGGCAAGTGCACCCATCGTTGAGTGTAGTATAGTGTTGGTAAGATACCGAGGTCGTCCAAGGACACAAGAGCTTTTAGTACCGGTTTATCCTCAACGTCTAACCAAAATAAAAGTTTGGAAAAATGTTTTAAACTAAGAAAAATAAAAACTAACTAAAATGCTGAAAATAAAAATAAAATAAAAACAGATAGACAAGATGAATCACTTGGTTCCGACTCGTATCTAGTATAACCTTTGATTATTTCCGCACTTTTGCACATAATTAAGAGATTATCTTAGTTATTGTAGTAGGCCCCTCTTTTGAAGGTGACGTTACCCTCACCCCAGTAGTTTGAGTCAGCAGGGATACAATCCTAAAGGGGTGGATTATTGGAAGATAATGAATTAAGTTATTAATGCAGTATTGTGGTAGGCCCCGCTTTTGGCGGTGACGTTACCCTCGACTAAGTAGTCTGAGTCAGCAGGGATACAGTCCTAAATAGCCGGGTTATAGTATTAATAGTAGTTAACTTATGAGGGGATCAAAGAGTTTGGACCCCCGCCATCCAATACCGTGAAGTATTGAAGGAGGTCCTACTAAATTTGACCCAGGTCCATTGCAGGACCTCTAAACGCTGAACAATGGCAAGACCTTTACCAAACCGTTCCCTTAACCCCCTACCAGGTAGCCAACATACCTCCATATAGACCGTGGAGATATGAATGGTGAAAATCCTTTATTTTATATAGACAGTAAAATAATGCCAAGACACCACGGACAAACGATAAGGAAAGATCACCTTCAACATAAGTAACTAGTTATTAAAGTCATTAATACAAAACCAAATAAAAAGTGCAAAAGATTAGAAATAAAAAGTATTATACTAGACACTTTGTCTTCACCAAGTGATGTAAGAGACTTAGGCAAACATGGCCTTGATTGTCAAGAACTCTTACGATCAATCTTGGATCCCGAGACGACTCACACACTCTATGATGGACAATGGATGATGGTGGTGGATGATGGTGTTGTGATGGTGGTGGGTGGTGGATGAAGTGTGAGAGAGGTGGTGTGCCAAGGGATGAGTTGCAATGAAACCAAGCACTCCTATTTATAGGCTGAACAGAGGCCTGGGCACGGCCCCGTGTCCGCTGGGCACGGCCCCGTGTCTGTCTGACATTCTCTCTCTTCATTAATTGTAATTCGCAATTACAATTAATGCGCCTGCAGTACTTTCGGCACGCCCCCCGTGTCCGCTGAGCACGGCCCGTGGTGGGCAATAGAAGCTTCTATAGGTTTGTCTTTTCTGCTGCTTCTTGGGCACGGCCCCGTGCTGGCTGAGCACAGGGCGTGTTCAGCCTTCTGTTTTCTCTATTTTGCTTTGGAAGGTGCCGTTGAGGGTTCGGGCAATCCACTAATGTTCCTTTTCTTGTATTTATGTTGGATTTAGCTGTCTTTTTGCTTCTTTTGCGTTTTTGAGCTCATTTAATCCTGAAAATACAAAAGGAAGACAAAAACACTCTTTTTCCAATATTAGTACTAAAAAAGGGTTAGTTTTATGCCTCATTTGATGTAATTTATATGTTGCATTTTACACACATCAGTTTTGTAAAATAACACATACAGTCCCCAACTTTTGGAAATTACACTAGTGGTCCCTGCGGTTTGACAACTTGTTACTCGGATAGTCATTGGAGTGGATTGGGGTTAGTTTTCTCCGTTGAGTCCATATAAAATGACAAAATTACCCCTTACTTTTATTAAAATATAAGAAAAAAAAACTCATTATTAATCATTTAAAATACAAACCCTAATCCGTAGCCACATCCGGCTATCTTTCTCTCCTTCCTTTCTTTCTCTCTCTAACCCTAATAACCTGCCACCACCACCATCTATCGACCACCTCCGGCTGCCACTACCAGCCGTAGCCACCTCCGGCTGCCACCACAAGTTGAAATCTAAAACCAGGTAGGTACCCGACATTGGTGAGGATGGGAAAGATGGTGGTGGGAGTGATACAGGATCGGCGATGGACGAGGGCTTCTATTCTGATACACACCATCATTCATGACTAGATTAGAATTTTGATTTTGTATCTGGCTTCTTTTCTAATAATGGTGGGAGTGATACTTGACCAACTGTAACCACCACGACTCCGGCGACAAAATCTGACTAGGGTTTGAATTTGGGGATTTGGATTTAGGGTTTGAATTTGGTCATATTTTGACCAGAGGTGCGTTGGTAGTTCAAAATGATGTTGTTGGTGGAAACGAGGGCGTTGGGTGGGAGGCGGTAGTGGTGGCGGCCATGTTAGGTTGTGCGGTGGCTGGTTGTGAAGGTGGTGATCGGTTCGACGTACACATAATCTATTAAACAAATTCAACCGATGATAAAGATGATAGGGAGTGGATGAGTTGGCAGAATGGCAGGTGGGGTGCGATGATGATCTGTTTCAGATATATTTCAATAAACAGAGTATGGCAGAATGGCTGATGGGGTGCGATGATGGTTGTGAAGGTGGTAGTGTGGGGTTGGTGGTGGTTGTGTGGATGTGGGTGGTGGCAGGTGGTGGTGCTTGTGGCGGCAGGTGGTGTGGGGGGTTTTCCTGAGAGAGACAGAGTAGGAAGAGAGTCAAAGTGTGTGTATGATTTTTTCTTGTATTTTAATAAAAGTAAGAGGTAATTTTGTCATTTTACATGGATTTAACGGAGAAAACTAACCCTCATCCACTCCAGAGACTATCCGAGTAACAAATTGTCAAACCACAGGGACCACCAGTGTAATTTCCAAAAGATAAAAACCATAGGTGTTATTTTACAAAACCACATGGACTAACCGTGCATTTTACTCTAAATTTTAAATCCCTCGTTAAACCAAGGGTCATTCTATTCCCACCCCCCCCCCCTAATTACTAATTACACCCCCCCTATTAAAAACATCACATCCATCAATCATTTGGTTTTTGTTTTTAGCCTGTTTTGTCTTTTTGTTGTCTTTTTTATTCATTTATTTAAGGGTATTTAATTAGTTAGTATTATTATTATTATTAATTAGTATTTGTTTATTATTTAATTAGTTAGTATTATTATTATTATTAGTAGTAGTAATGATATAGTATTTATTATTAGTTTTTATTGTTATAATTTATCAAATTATATTTATAGCTGTAACAAAAGCTATATAAAAATAAGTACTTTTTTACAAAATTATTATCATTTAATAATTTACATACAGAGGTTTAATCGATACACCCCCCAAATGTAGCAGGTTGTGCTATCCAAGACTTATACATATTTTGACGTGATTCAAATATATTCTCCCAGCCAGCTGCATCATTTTCTCTCATTAATTTCCATAGGTTGTTTGTGCTGGCAATTGGATACTCTCCTTGCAATTCTACCATTATAAAATGGTTACCATTCACGTGTGCAATTGTAATTATTTTTTTTTCTGGGAACTCGTGAGGGCCTCTCCAAAGCAAAAAACAAGTAGAACTGTTTCTTTTTTCTTGAGATAAAAAATGAACGATCACATTAAACTTGTTCGCAATCAAGAATCCTGCCTCTGGCATAATCATCCAGTGTTTTTCAGGTGCAAACCCCGATCCTGACCAAGCCAAGGACGTGAACACATCTTTGAATGAGCCTAAGAAAGCCTTAGTGTACTTATTTCTAAACTCGGGTAGCTCTTCCAACAGTGATCTCCGGATAAATAACCATTCATCTTCACCGTACCCGAGAGCAGAAGCTGTCGCCCGAAACCCACAATTTCCATCACCTAACACGTTATGTATGCGTGTAACATACGCATGGAAGATTTTTGGAATTAGATGAATATAGTTGTGTATCACCTGTGATGCTTGATCTTGGTTCAACCCCATGAAGTCATAGCCTGGCGCACTTGTAGAGTTGGCGAAAGAACTTTGTCCGACAATATCTTGGTTCAACCCCATGAAATCATATCCCGGTGTGTTTAAAAGGTTGGTAAAAAAACCTTGTCCGTCTGTATCTTGTGTCATGAACGGACTTGGTTCACCAGGATCGTCCTTGAATGGTTTTTTTCCGTAAATATCTTGATTTATGAACGAACTTGTTTCACCAGGCACTTGATAGTTCACGTCTGGACTGATGTAACCAACATAATCAGCAGTCTCTAGATACCCGAATGAACTATGTCTCAAAGGCTCTTGAGTGTAATCATGATCTTGGGAGTTCACAAATGAACTATGCCTTACACCCAAAGTTTTGTTTTTTTTACAAACTTTGGTTCTCATTCTAGCGGTCCCCTAATAATAATAATAACAAAAAAACACTAAACTCATTCTAGCGGTCCCCTAATAATAATAATAACAAAAAAACACTAAAATATACTAAAAAGACAACAAAAAGACAAAAAAAACTAAAAAAAAAAGCAAATGATTGATTGATGGATTGATGGATGTGATGTTTTTATAGAGGGGGGGTGTAATCAGGAATTAGGGGGGTGGGAATAGTATCACCCTAAACCAAACACCTTCTCCTTAAACGGGTCAAAAGCCTGTCCTCTTCTTCAAACCAATTGCAGCCGTAAAACCAAAGTAAATTTACCAAACACCTTCTCCTTAAACAAGTCAAAAGCCTGTCTTCTTCTTCAAACCAATTGCAGGTCTCCAATGGCGACAATATCAGAAATCTCCTCAGCAATCAACGAAATCACCACCAAGAAACAAACCCTTTACAAATCATTCAGCCACCTTCAATCCCAAACCCCCTCTTCCTTCCCCCTCCCTTTCACCTGGGCCCACATCGATTCCCACTTCACAACCCTCCACAAAACCCTCCTATCCAGATTCACCCTCCTCCAAACCCTCCACCAATCAACCCGACCCGAATTAATATCCCTCTGCCAGAACTCAGACGGGTCAGGGCTGACCCGGCTCATTGAACAGCTTGAACTTGCTCAAGATCAAGATCAACCATCCGTTTTGTCGTCTGAACTGGTTGATGCGTACCGGTTCGCACCCGATGCTTTTAGAATGGTGTTGGATGCAATGGGATGTGAGGGGGGTGAATTTGAATTGGTTAGGGGTGGGTGGGTGGTTATGTTGGAGGGTTTGGTGAGGGTGGAGGCAGGTAGGGTGGCGGATGAGGTGAAGGATAAGGCGATGGAGATCGCTGTGAAGTGGAATCGAATGAGGGTTGAGGGGAAAGAAGAAAGTGTGTTGGGGTTTTTGCTTCTTGTTTGTGCTTATGGGATTGTTGATAGGTTTAGTGTTGATGATGTTGTTGATTGTTTTGTTGTTGTGGCGGAGGATAGGCGAAGTGTTGATCTTTGTCGACGAATTGTTCCTGCGAGTAATGTGAATGGTGAGGCGTCTAAGCTTATTGTTTGTTTCATTGTGTCAAGATTTTCTTGAACCGTTACCGCTGACACTGGCTGTGTCATACTGTTGACGAAAAGTGGTCAGCGGGTAGTATGTATTGGAATGTATATCAGATTACGGTTTCTAGTATCGAGTCCATGGGCCCATTAGGTTTATTAGATTACATTGCATTACTGAATATGTTACTTTACAATTTATAGGCATTACAAGGAAACCCCTAATCTGATATACATTCCGATAGTATGATAGTCATGTCATGCCGGATGTATGGTAGGGCAAAATTTGGTCGTATGAGAGCCAAAATGTATGGCGATGACCTTTTTTTCGCCATATCATACGATGTGTATGATGTGACAGCTAACCTGGTGTACACTTTGGGGTGATATGTCTTTAACAACACCCTTATTGAAATCCATCTTGAATTGTTGTTTACTATGCAGATATTATTCAAAAACTCATAGATAAAGATATGCATGTTCCTGCTGTAAAGTTTAGCATTGAACTTCAAAAAACTGATAAATTTCCACCGGTTGGTCTCCTGGAACAGAGAAAGTTAAGATCTTTGAGCGTAATTGAGGATGCGCGTAAGAACGTGAAGGATCTTCATGTTTGTGTAAGTTCACCGCCTTCAAATCTTCAACACTGATTCATGTCTGTTTACTTTTTTTAACTTCTTTTTGTATGTAGAATGATGTAATAACGAAGGAAATCAACACGTTGAAGTCGATCATCAAATGCATCGAAGAGAATCACTTGCAGTCAGAGTATCCAAAGGATAGTGTGGTTGAACTTGTGAATAGACTCGAGAACGAGGTGGAAAACAATAAACAGGCTCTTGCGAACGATCTGTGTTTACGAAAACAACCAACAAGAGCGGCCGTGTTGACGAACGATCAGCGACCAAAAAAACAACCAGCTAGAGTGGCTGCGTTAACGAACAATATGCGATTAAGAAAACAACCGGCAAGAGCGGCTGCATTGAAGAACCAGCTGCGAGTAAGAAAACAACCAGCAAGAGCTACTGTGTTGAAGAACCAGCTGCTATCAAAGTCAAAGAAGCGAGAACTAAACAAAGGTCAACCGGCTACTGAAATGGCAAGTTGGTGCAAAAAAGCGAGAACTAAACCAGCTGCTGCAGTAGCAACGCCTATACAAAATGGCAAGTTGGTGCAAAAATCCCGTTCACAGAAATCAAGGTCAAAGAAGCGTGAACTAAACAAAGGTCAACCGGCTACTGAATCTGCTGCAGTAGCAACGCCTATACAAAATGGTAAGTTGGTGCAAGAATCCCGTTCACAGAAATCAGATTTGTTGCCGGATAATTTTGATAAATGCCACAATTCGCCAGTTGGGTCGGGTCCCACTGTTTCGAATGCTCCATATGCAAGCCCGGTTGTGAGTCATGATGGGTCGGCAAGAGCAATTATTGGTGACAACCCGAATGGTTCAAATTCGCCACTTGGGTCGGGTCCCACAGGCTCAAATGCTCCATATGCAAGCCCGGTTGTGAGTCGTGATGGGTCGACAAAAGCAGTTATTGGTGATGACCCGAATGGTTCAAATTCTCCACTTGGGTCGGGTCCCACTGGTTCAAATGCTCCATATGCAAGCCCGATTGCAAGTCATGATGGGTCGACAAGAATAGAGATTAGTTATGACTTCTATGCTCAACAGTTACAACCTCCTCCTGATTGTAATTCATGTGGTTGGATATCGGATTGAAATCGATGTTTATAAAGCCGGATCAGTATCTTTAAGAGCCACGAGTTTGGTTTGCTCAGCTAAACTACTTGTCATCGAACCGGTCCAAACTGACTTTTTTTTCTCTTGTAAACTATGGTTTTTGAACTTTGTATCATGTATTGTAATATTATCAATGTTTAATATATATATATATGGAGTAAAGTCCTATTTGAGTCCTTGTGGTTTGTGCAGTTTAACCATTTGAATCCAAAAACCAAAACTGTCTTGATTTGAGTCCCTGTGGTTTCTAATTTTAACCATTTGAATCCAAAAGTAAACATCCAAATCAGAAACATTTTGGATTCAAATGGTTAAAATTAGAGACCACAGGGACTCAAATGGTTAAAATTAGAGACTACGGGAAATCAAGACAGTTTTAGTTTTTGGATTCAAATGGTTAAACTGCACAAACCACAGGGACTCAAATAAGACTTTTCTCATATATATATATGGGGCAAAAAGGCTAAAATTCCGTGTTATGGATCATTTTCCTATAGATTAGTGTTTGATTCGGTTCAAGACGGAAGTTTTGAGAATCAATAACTAATTCAGTATGAATTTTGGCAGCATAATGGTGGATAAACATGATAAGAACAAGTCGGCACACATTGCATTCAATACCGAAAGAGTTTACATGGTTAAGCTCTGGTTCAAACACACTCTTACAGCCACATATATAGTACAGGCTCGGCCTTAACTATTCACATAGTAACGGCCACACAAATATGCATTAATAAAGGCGTCCCTTGCTCTCGGTCAAATTAGGATGTTATATGTAAAAACAACCAAAGGGACTACATAATTATGAAAGGTTTACTTGATAAATAAGTAGATATGTATATAGATGAGAGGTTTGCAACTTGTTCTGAACTGGTTGATGCTTACCAGTTCACACCCGATGCTTTCGCAATGGTGTTGGATGCAATTGTGGCTTGTGACGGTGCTGAATTGGGGTTGGTTATGTTGGAGGGTTTGGTTCGGGTGCAGGCAGGTGTTGTTTTGGTTGAGGTGAAGGATAAGGCGATGGAGATGGCGGTGTAGTGGAATCAAATGAGGGTTTCTGGTGAAGGAAACGAAGAAAATGTGTTGGGGGTTTTTGCGTCTTGTTGGATCTTACGGGCTTGTTGATCAGTGTAGTGTTGATGATGTTTTTGCTACTACTGCTGCTGCTGCGTGTTATATGGCCATATGGTCCGGGTTGTATTGTAGGGGCGAAAAGTGGTCAAACGGGTTGTATGTCATATGGGCCGTATAAGACGGTGAAAAATGGTTATATGGGTATGAGACGGTGAAAAAATGGTCATATGGGTTGTATGAGAGCCAAAGGCGAAAAGTGGTCATATGGGCCGTATGATTTCGCTCATATGGCCGTATGATGTGACAGGTGACCTGGTATACACTTTTAAGGGTGTGGTATCTCTTTAACAACACCCTTCTTGGAATTCATCTCGAATGGTTGTTCACTACACAGTTATGATTCGAAAACTCATAGATAAAGATATGCATTTCATGCTGTAGTTTTAGCATTGATCTTCAAAAATCAACACGTTGAAGTCGATCATCAAATGCATTAAAGAGAATCACCTACAGACAGATTAGCAAAAGGATAATGTGATTGAACTTGTAAATAGACTCGAGAACGAGGTGGAAAACAGTCAACAGGCTCTTGTTGACTTATGCAAGTAAGCAAACAACAGCAAGAGCGGTTGTAGTGAAGAACCAGCTGCGATTTAAAAAACAACCAGCGAGAGCGGCTGGATTTAAGAACCAGCTGCGATTAAGAGAACAACCAACAAGAGCGACTGTGTTGAAGAACCAGCTGCTATCCAAGTCAAAGAAGTGAGAACTAAACAAAGGTCAACCGGCTGCTGAATCTGCTGCAGCAACGACGCCTATACAAAATGGTAAGTTAGTGCAAGAATCCCGTTCACAGAAATCAGATTTGTCGCCGGATCATGCCGGTGAATGCAACATTTCGCCACTCGGGTCGGGTCCCACTGGTTCAAATGCTCCATATGCAAGCCCGGTTGTGAGCCGTGATGGGTTGACAAAAGCAGTTATTGGTGACGACCCGAATGGTTTAAATTCTCCATATGCAAGCCCGGTTGTGAGTCATGGGTCGGCAAGAGCAGTTATCGGTGACGATGAATGGGTCAAATGCTCCACATGCTAGCCCGGTTGCGAGTCATGATGGGTCGACAAAAGCAGTTATTGGTGACGACCCGACTGGTTCAAATGCTCCATATGCAAGCCCAGTTGCAAGTCATGATGGGTCAACAAGAGTAGATATTGGTTTTGACTTCTATGCTCAACAGTTACAACCTCCTGATGATTGTAATTCAAATGGTTGGATATCGGATTAAAACCAATGTTTTTAAAGCCGGATCAGGATCTTGAGGAGCCATGAGTTTGGTTTGCTCGGCTAAACTAGCTGTCATCTAAACGGTCAAAATTGAGTTGCTTGTGACATTGTGCGATGTTTAGGACCGAAACCTTTTTGGAGTGCCTCACGCTCTTTTAAACCAAGCTTATGAGACCGAAACCTTTTGGAGTGCCTCACGCTCTTTTAAACCAAGCTTATGACATTGTGCGATGTTTAGGACGATGAATTTATACGCAGGGTTGATCTGTGGAATTTTGTTATGTTTCCTTATTTTATAATCTAGCAATGAAGACCCATTTCTTGAAAAAAATAATTAGTTTGGATGACTTTTGTTTGTTTAATGATCTCATTTTAGGTGTGTATAAATTACAAAATGGGTAGAAGGGCCCTCTTAAGAAACTTGCTAATATAAAACACTCAATTAGGGTTGATAATTCCTAATGTGTCATACACGACTAGACTTGCTTAATAAAATTATACTATGTAATTTTATATTTTAATAAATAACTAGAATTAGGAGGCTATGCTCCATCATTTCTCCTTCTGGGTACATAAAACACATAAAAAAGTTATAGAGGAGAAATAAAGTAGTTAAACGAGTCGTTTTCATTTTTGATACTTGTGTTAATTGTGTTATCTGTCACTTGTTTAACTTGTTTAACACGATAGACCTGTTTTGCCAGCCCTACGCCACATACGACTGATCAAGTATCTCACAAATTGAGCTAGGTCACTATCGACGAACACCGCCATTGCAACAAGTCAAGCACCACCCACCACCACCGTCCACCGCCACATTCAACAGTTTCAACCACCGGATGAGGCGGCAGCTGCCGATCAATGGTCCATACAAAGAAACAAGGTAATATAATTCTAAAAACAGAAGTTTATTACCACATAATGTATTTTGACACATTACACACAAGATCGGACCAGAGCCACCTAAAACTTACAAACCTAACTACCATTTTATCTCCATGCACAAGAAGACACCAAATCCCTATTCATCCATCCAAGAAACAAAGCTCCATCTCTCTCTTCAAGCCGATACTTATCACAGTAATTCTCGAGCAGGTTCTTAATCGTAGCGTTCACGTACGAGCTCAAGGGGTACGGGCTGAACCCAGCCATGGTGAACCGCGACTTCCATTTCGCCAATACTTCATGCCTCTCTTCCCTCTCAACCCCCTCACACGCCAAAATGTTAACTATTTCACCAGCAAGACAATGCTGCTCAACGTTGATTCGATCTCTATGATCTCTAGGTAAAGTCGCGTCGATCGAATCGAACATAGCTGAGTAGTAGCTCAACGCTTCTTGAAACCTATGAAAGAACTTTGCGGTATTCACGTTGGCTTCTTGCTCAACGAGTGTCACGACTTTTGGTGACAAACTTTTTATGAGACGTAACAATCGGTCCCTGTGGTTCTGTGGATCGACACTCTCGTCTGGCATATGATGCAACACGAACGCGCAGTTAACCGCCAACGCCTCACCGGGCTGAACCTGAAGATGTTCAGTTCGAATATCAGAACCGGAAACCACCAAACCGTTAAACTCAAACGGGACTTTACACGCTTCCGCCAGTTTCTTAAGTCGCTCACCGACGATGTTAAGTCCACCACCTCTAGCGAACGCGTTTCTAGCATCGTCAATAGCGGTGATGCGTAGGCTTGGTGGACCGCCAGGTCGAGCCGCTAGAGCCTGGATAAGAGTAACCCATTGACCGCCCTGTGCAATCTGAAAATCTATTATATGAATCCGGTCTTCATTCTTCGTAGCTTCAGCGATCGCACCATTAGCAGACAAGTAACCGAATTTGAAATACGGGCATGCTTCATAGAGTAACAGCATGTAAGAAAAGAGCTCACTGCCAGTCGGTTCTTTGCATTTCAAAGCTTTGTAGATAAAACTACCCGAAGAAGATAAACGGGCCACAAGCCCTTCTAACATGTACGCCCCCAAACGCTGTATAGGCTCCCCAGAAACCGAAACCAACGGGCGTAACATCGATATCAGCAAATCCGCTTTTACTGCGTTGTTCTCCGCAACTGCTTTAGCACAAACAAGAAGCCCCTGTTTCAAATCCCCCCTAGCAACAATATCTTCCATTATTCTGTACTCTTCGCCGTTCGAATTCACATCATTTCTCCCCCAATTCGAAGAAACATCAAACGATTCCACATAATCTTGATCGGTCCCCAGCATAGCTTCGATCTCACTAAGCCTGACATGCAACTCATCAACATTTCCTCCGAACGCTTGATCAGTTTCCAACATAGACGGGTAAGTGTAGTCGGGTGAATGATGCAGGTCGGGCTGGAATCGATCCGGGGAGAAGCTGACCGAAGAAGACGAATTGTGGGCCGGTTCGGGTGTCTGAACCGAAAACAGGCTTTCTTGGCTTACATCACCGGCGTATAGATTCGGGTCCATACGCTGAGTAGGTCTCCAGTAATGGGTCTGATTGGAATCACTCAAATCAGATGTTTGCATACTTGTACTAAAAAACTAGTTTCTGAAATAAATTTGAAAGCTTTTCAGATCTAAATTGATTCAATTCTGCACACAAGAACAGAACAAAACAGAGCAAAACAGAGCTGTGAGCTAATAACCAACATACCGATCAAGAATATTAACAATTAAACATGAAATTGATTCAATTGAGCAGATCTATAGACAACAAACAAACAGAATTGTTCAATTATCGATGAATATTAACAATTAAACTGAAATCTTGCAGATAAGTTAAAGAATTGGGGGAAAACATGAAACCCTAATCAGGGTAATTGAATTAAACAAAAACCCAAATTGGAAATTGAGAAAGAAAGAGGAAAGTTGGTACCTTTAGTATCACTTAATGTTGTTGTTGTTGAGATAGATGGTGGCTAGAGGTTAGTGAAAGGGGGATGTTGGTATATAAAGAGGGGGTGGAAGTGAGGTTACGCGGTTGAATAATAAATAATATAAGAATGAGGAAGAAGGAAGGTGAGTTCAGTGAGGTCCACTCAGTGAGTTCAGCGCACACGAGAGCATGTGGTTTGGGGTTCGGATAACCATTTTGTGTCTACTTTTATAATATAAAAAATATGAGAGATTTTTTTTTTTTTTTTAATGGTCAACAAACTCAATCCCGAGCATTCTCGGGGTACCCACTGGACAAACGGAGTACTCTGAGAGTAACCCGAGTCCACCACCAATTCCGGGGAAAACCCGGTAACCCACCCGCCCGTAGGCACGACGGTGAAATTACCGGTAAAACCCGTTTGGCTCAAGGATCCAACCCAGGTTTCGCTGGGTCTCCTATCATTGCCCACCAGTGCCTCTCTCTGCACCAAGTGAGAGTCGAACATGCATCTCTCAAGAGAAATGCAAGCCCTCCACCAGTTGATCTAGAGATCATTGGCAAAAAAAAAAAATATATATATATATATATATATATATATGAGAGTTAATTGCTAAAATCGTCTTTGAGGTTTGGGCACGTTTGCCATTTTCGTCCAAAATAACACTTTTGTACCAAATTGCCCCCAACGATTGTAACTTTTTGGCATTTTCATCCAAACCACTAACTTAGTTTATTTTTTCTATTAAGTTGAGGATATTTGGATGAAACTGGCAAATATAAAGCCACAGGGACGATTTTGGCAATTTACTCAAACTCTTTTTTATTTCTTTTATTTAATTATTTTTGTTACATATATAATAAAAAAAGAATATACATGGAGTTTTTAGAAAAAAAAAATTAATAGTTTTGTCACATAATTTTTATAAATTTTCATACAAATCATTAACTCAGTTTATTTTTTCTGTTAAGGTGAAGGATGTTTTAAATTTTATAAATTAAGACAGAAATTAATTTACAGTTTCTTTATATAAATTAGTTTTATAAATAGAAAACGTCATTGGTGTGCAACACATAACAATCGATTACAACTTTTAGTATTTATCAGTTGTAGAGATAGAAAAAAATTGTAAAACGTTACATATTTTTTAAATGTGTTGAGCACCTAGGAAATATGTTGGTAGAAATAAAATATTTATTTAATTAAGATTATGAGGGTAACTAACTAATATTTATTCTGAGTGGCTTGAGTAAAGAAACTTTTGGTTCATAGCATTGTAATTATAATTTGGTGGGTAATTTTAAGGTTTGGTAACGATACGTTGTTTGATGGGGGGGGGGGGGGGGGGCACTGGCTTATGTTTTCCTTAGGAGCGAATTTAAAAGAGTAGAAGATGAATTACAAACTTGGTACATATGATAAGATTTTTTTATTTGATCTTTTTCAATAAGGTCACCAGCATTTTAATTTTATAACATTTAGAGGTTTAAGTAGATTTTATTTTTATAAAACTGATCTATATAAAAAATTAGAAATTAATTTTTGTCTTAGTTTATAAACATCCTTCGCATTAATAGAAAAATTAACTTAGTTAGTGGTTGGATGGAAATTTATAAAAATTATATGACAAAGCTATTATTTTTTCATATAAAAATTACATGTATATTCTTTTTTATTATATATGTAACAAAATTAATTAAATAAAAGAAATTTAAAAGAGTTTGAGTAAGTTGCCAAAATCGACCCTGTGGTTTTAGATTTGCCAATTCCATCCAAATATCCTCAACTTAACATAAAAAATAAACTAAGTTAGTGGTTTGGATGAAAATGACAAAAAAGTTACAAATGTTGGGGCAATTTGGTACAAAAGTGTCATTTTGGACGAAAATGGCAAATCTCTCCAAACCTCAGGGACGATTTTGGCAATTAACTCAAAATATGATTGTGTGTTGGTTTAGTCATTAGTGTCTACTTTTATAATATGATTGTGTATCTTCTCACTTGTGGTCTAGTGGTAGGAGACTTAGGTTTTCCAATAAAGACTCAAGTTCAGTTCTCACTTGTGTCATATTAGGGTGGATATTGGGCAATGATGGTCACAAACCCACCGAGGGGGGTTCGATCCTGAGCCGCACCCCGGTTTTCATCCGGTTGTTACTTCAGCGAGGCATCTCGTGTGGAGGCAGTACGGTTTCCGTGGAAACGTCGTAACTAAGTCTGACCAACCCAACGCAAGCCCGGTTAAGATAACGTAGTCTGAGCAGATCTTGGCTAGGGCCGCCGTTTAGGCGATGTGACATTAGGTCACTCAAAAAGAAAGTTACCGTTCGGAAAAAAATATGAATCTGTGTTGGTTTTAAATGATATATTTGGAATAAATATATCGATATTAATGCTTTGAAATATGTCGATATTATTCCTACTTATCCAAGTTTGATTAAGCCTACATTAACAACCACGTGGTCTCCTTAATTACACTCGACACTTAATTTATCAATAATTTTAGAATTTTGTTTTTCTAAACACACTCTAATTCTTTAATAACCATCACTGGTACTCTAGTGGTGGTTATCGGTATTTAAGTTCCACTTATAGTGGGTTCGGGTGAGTTTTTCCCTCCATGTCTCAAGTCCGAGTCTGGGTGATAGGGGTTTCTCATTGAGGGGTTTAAATTGGGGATTTATTGTGCGAGTGTGTTCTCTAACGCGGACCCGGTTAAGACAATGTATACTATACCTCCCGACATTCGCGAATAATTCACACCTTTAAAAAAAACTCTAATTCCTTAATAATTCAGCATCAATTTCATATTTTTATTAGTTTATTACAAAATTAACTTATTAATTCAACAAAAGTTATACCTACTATTTTCAATTTATTTAACGTAACTTATTTTATTACTATTTTTTGTTACTTTATCACAAATTTAACTTGTCAACTCAATAAAAATACGTTTCTGGAATAAATTTTAACCAAAAAAATGTTATATATTTTTATTGTTAAACTTTTTTTTTTTTTGTGTGTTCATGTCCATATTTTTTATAAGTACAAATTTTAACTCAAATCAATACTTTTCAAAAATAATTACGTTTTCAAAGTTGTCTTTTCAATTTTATAAGTATAAATTTTAACTCAAATTAATGTTTACATGCTATTATTAATTTTAATGCAAACTAATATACTCTTAAATACTTATTGTAATCACCTATATTCACATATTGAAGAATGCGAGTTTTCCATTTCTTGAATAAAGAGGAGACATCATACCACTAGACCGCTAGATGATGGGTATGTTTTTAGGCTCATGACTTGTTATGCGATAATAAATCTCCTTGGTTTGGATTTCTATATAAAAGTTTACTTAAAAGTATTAACTATCTAGTTTTTCTTGTTATTGTCATGTGTTACGTGGTATCATAGTTTGTTAGTATTATAGTGATACATTGTGTTGAAATACATCAAGCACACAAGTGTTATAGTGGATAAGGTGCGTTGCTGGACTGTGTAATGTGTTTAAGGGTTATTCTACTACGGTGGACAAAATCAACATGATTGTTAAATAACTGTGTCACGATTGAAGGTGATTGAAGAATACACTCAAGTCACGAGGGTGGTTTACTGTGGTGTTATTCGACAGCTTATATGTGCACGAGGGATGTGCTAGTATGAACAAGTCCATACATTAAACTGGTGTCTTGCTTGACGAGGAATGTGTGTGATTTGAGGATGATTTTAAAGTTGAAACTAACGAATATCGAAAAGATTATGATGTGCCACATCTTACACAGGTTGATAACAAGAGTTAGGACTTAGGAAGACACAATCATATTGTTGGAGGGGTAAATTATGTTAGCATGATGGAGTTCACATGCCAAAGAAGTTCGCAACAAAAATAATGTACTTATGATAGTGGAATTATGAGAGATTAGTGGAAGAAGAGAAACTAAACAATACATGTATTTATGTAAACGTTTTATGCATTTATTTTGTCCTAAATAATTATATTCACGTACTTGTAAAATTATAAATGAAATGAAATGAAATGGAAGGAGTATAATATACTCCGAAGGACAAAATAAGTCAATTCTTAGAAAAAGTATATTGTTGTCTTGTGGTTAAAAGTCAAGTCAAAAAAAGCATTATTTGAGTTGTGGTCACAAAAGAAATCGAAAGGACGACTTTGAGAATATTGATTATTCATTTACTAAATTAAAACCGTTGTGGTCAGCCAAAACGGTTGACAAATTTCTTTTCGTTTATAAATATTAGATAACATTTGGTCATGCTTAGTATTTGTCTACGTGATCCAAATATAACCTTAACAATTTACTAAATTAGACAACTTAGACATGTAGTCTTTATCTAACTTAGAAAAGATAATTATCGAGTGTTAATGTAAGACAAATAATTTATATTCAAAATTGTATGTATATTGATTAAGATATGAGTTAAAACGTTGATTTTTTTCAATCGCATATTTATATAGGGAGAGATCAAATAGAAACTATACTTTGGGTAGAAACTATAGAAAAAAATAGGGTTATCACATGTGACAAAATTGAAAAATAAAGGGGGGGGAATATTCTAGTCAATCTTATCTCATCTTCTCTCTTTTTTTTTCTTTCCCTGCAAATTCAAAATCCATCATCTTTAACTTTTTCTTCATTAGTCAATCTTATATCATCTTCTCTTTTTTTTTCTTTCCCTGCAAATTCAAAATCCACCATCTTTAACTTTTTCTTCATTTTCTATCTCAGTAATCATTACATCATAGTGTGATTTTCGTCATCAATCAATGATTCAAACACTCAATCAACATGTTCTTCAACTATTTGAAGAATCCCAGTTTAATTTCATACAACTTCTCATTTTTTCCCCGTGATTTTGAAGCGAATCACTCGATTCATTCGATTCGACCGCTGATAAGTGTTTCTATCATTCAAATTTCGTCAATCATTGAAGAAATCCAAAGAAATCGACTTCTATCTGTGTAAAAAATTGCGTTTTACGATCTGGGTTTTGAATTAAGTCATTGCATTTTACAAAAGAATGAAAAAAAAATACTTTTTTATGTTTTCAGTCCATTACGTTTTAGAAACAACACATTGCTTTGTGTTTTTAGTCTTTGGCGTTTTAGAAAAAAGATAATTTCTTTGTGTTTTATGTCAGTTGCGTTTTAGAAACAAGACATTTCTTTGTGTTTTTAGTTCATTGCGTTTTAGAAACAAGAAATTTCTTTGTGTTTTTTGTTCATTGCGTTTTAGAAACAACATATTTTTGTGTGTTTTAATCCATTGTATTTTAGAAAAAAAAAACATTTCTTTGTGTTGTTTGTCCATCGCATTTTAGAAACAGATATTTGTTTGTGTTTTTAGGTCATTGCGTTTTAGAAACAACACATTTCTTTTGTGTTTTTTGTCCATTACGTTTTAAAAAAACAAGGCATTTCTGTATGTTTTTTTGTCAATTGCATTTTAGAAAGAAAAAAAAAATCATTTTATGCTTTTTGTCTATTACGTTTTACGCTTCTGGGTTTCCGACTTTTTTTTAAATATAGCAATAGTATACTCGTTTTTAAGATAAAAAACGCTTGTTTTTTGGTGCAATTTTTATTAAAAAAAATAATGTCGTGTGAAAGCGATATTAACGTTTTAAAAATGAGAGGAAATTAGAGGAGAGAGAAACAATTGCCTTATATGGACTAGAATACCCCTTAAGAAACGTGCGTGCCTCATTATTTTTGTTCAATTCCACCAATTTAATCTTAACCATTGATTACTAAATAGATGGTCAAGATTACTTCCTAACATTTCTACCCAAATAAACTTCTTAGCATATCATGACCCAGTGCAAAGGGTTTAAATGTAAAATGACTGAAAATGAATTATATATGTGTATGTATATAGGGTTCCTACCCATGGCTTTATAGCTTAGTGGTATCTTAGGGTGGGGTAAGACTTTGGGACCAATAGGTACTGCGTTCGATTCCCACAAGAGGGGGGAGGGGGTTTCCCATATTTATTGGGTTTCCTCATGAATTGGTGTATAGGCATTATGCCTAGTGGAGATGGATATGATCGGGTGGTTCTGTTGATAGCACGATGATACTCCAGTGGTCCGTTAGTGATCCAAATTTGTTGTTCAAAAAAAAATATAGGTTCCTCTACAAAGGAGGATGTTTTTTTCTAATAAAATGTAAGAAGTGATCATGGTCATTAGATTAGGGTAATTGATGAATGAGATTATATGATGGTAAAATTGTGATATTTTTTAATTAAATTGATTGATTTCTTAGATTAAGGGCATAAAAGTAAATTTAGTGTGCCTTAAATTTATAAACCCACATGCAACTTCCCCCGTCTTTTTAAAACATCAATAACTTTTTTATACGTATTTTTTTTTAAATTACACCATAATAACGAGCATTTTTTATCTTTAATATGAGTACCATATTGCTACATATATTTAAAAAAATTGTGTTTCAACTAGTTGATTTAATTTACCATTTATGGTGTTTTATATAAATATGACAGTGTGGTGTGTTTTATATGGTGGTGTGTTTTATAGTTTGAATGACTAGTTATGATGTGTTTTATGTATGGTGTGTTATACAATATAAATATAACACATGCGAAGAACTCCAAAAATTATAAAATACGTCAAGAAATTACAAAGACATGTTATTCGTGAATCATAACTAGTATAACACATTGTGATGAAACCAATACCTGATAAAATATAATGTCAATAATTACACAAATACATTTCCTTCTTATTACATAAACTATTATAACATATTGTGGATGAACTCGTAACTGATAAAAACATCGACAAAAAATTGTTCATGAAGGATTGTAATTGATAAAACACATCGCCAAGTAATTGTTCATGCAGGATTTGATTACATGCAAAAATGAAAGCTATAACACAGTGTGAATGAACCTATAACGGGTAAAACACAACGTCAATAATTCATGAAGAATGAGACATCGACATTTTATATCGATCCGTAGAATTCAATTGAAACAAACAAAAAATCGTGAAAAATGATGATCGAAGGATACGTAATTCGTAACTATGTAACTGATACTTTTGAATTGTTAAAAGATAGAGTGTTTTCTTAAAAATCTCCTTTTATTGTTTTAGAGAAATATCTTCCAAAAATAGCTTAATTATTGAATTACCTTTATGCCATTTTATTTAAAATTCACTAGATGACACATGTCATCACAAGAACACTTCTTACATTTTGTAGGAAAAATGGACTTTGTAATTAACTCCCACCCTATATATGAGAAGTGTGAGAAATGTGAGGAATATTCCGATGAGGAAATATTAAAGGTAAGATTGTAATTTACTCCAAAAACCATTTTAATGATAAAATATTCATGTAACCGTCTAGAAGTTATTTTAGGATAGAGATTGTGAGTCCCAAATCAGCTTTGGATCACAGTGATAATGATTGACAACCACACAAACACCTATTGATTAGGTGTTTGAATGATAAAAGAAAGAAAAACACGAATAAGATGAAGAATCTTGACCAATGATGAATCAACCACTGTTGATTTGGAATCCCCTAATGTATAACACAATCAAAGAGCCTGGATATCAGATTAAGCACAAGATATCAGAAGATTACACACTTAACACAAAATAGCACCTTAATCCAAGAAACTCAGAATACTAAGATGTGGTGCATCGTATATATAATGTTTGATCACCCAACGTAATTATAATTACATAGGAGATTAATTGTGCCACCCTTAATGGGACAGCTTACAAAATGTGCACATTTGGCCCCTCTAAGTTATCAAACTATTAGTCTATTACAAACAAGCCCTAAACTATTAAACTCAAGTACCAACGGTCTCAAAACGTTCTAACAATATCCCCCCTATACCGTTGTGTACTGTGAGAGTCTTCAGCTCTTGTCTTGAGCTTCGGGGCTTGTGGTTCCTCTTTCAACATTCCTTGGCGGTGTTTGATTAATTGCACCTTCACTTGTTACTGGTTGATCCTCCATAGTGACTTCATATGTGGTAATATTGACAAAAATTGGAGTGGCCCCCACTCAAGTGTAACGCCCTGCTTTCCCGTACTTTCCATAATTAGAAACCGTTGCTTGTATTTCTATTTTTGGAAGTCTTGTATTCTTGTAATCGTCTTTTCGTTGTAATCGTTGTAAAATCCGAGACTTGGATCATAATAAAATTCGTATTTTCTTTACATTCATGCTATACACATTTCATACTTGTTCGTACATTTGGATTGATCAAACATGTGATACTTTACTCTTAATTCGTGCAAAATACGTTAAACTTACAAACATTTGACTTATATACTCAATTTATGCGAAATTCGATACCTTAATATCGACAAACATACGTGTTTATATGTGTTTTATATTTGGTTTATGATTAAATTACATAACATACTCTTGATTATAATCCTTTGTGCTTAAAACACCTTGAATATACCTTATAACATCAAATATGAAAGTATGGGGGTGTTAGTGTCAAAAAAAACAAACAAAATCAAGTATGGGGGTGGCTCACCGGCCGCGATCCCCTCCCCCTTACCTGCTCGTGGCCCGCGAGGCGGGTGAATCTACAGAAAAGACTTCCAACTATGGGATTGGGCCATTTCTTGTGTTTTGATGAGTTTTATTTATGTTTCTTACATTAAATGCTTACCAATATCAACCTTAATTCATCCCCTATAAAACCCAAGCCTCCTCTACACTTTTTCCACTTTGCAACTCACTTAAACACTCTCTAAACACTCCAAAATCCAGCTGAAAATAGTAGCAAAAGTCAGATTCGTTGCAACTTACTAAAGTGAGCATAACTTCATCATTCTTCCATCTTTTTCATTGATTCTTCTTTCTAATCACTTGGAACAACCTTAGGTATGTTTCCACAGGTTTTCCATGGAAAACCAAGGCTGGAACATCACCATAAAAGGCTCCAAAGTGCAATAAACTTTCTGATTTGTATAAACTCTTGTTTAAACACACTTTAAATTGAGGTTTCTCAACACATTCCTATGTCCTTATGCCACTAATCAAAACCATGGTTATGTGAGCTTAAAAACAAGGTTGTGACATGTAAATCCAGAGATTTAATCCTCATAAACATTATGTTTTGATAGGGTTTTAACCCACAAGTGATGAACAAGCTTAGAGCTTGAAGATTGTGTGATTATAAGGTTAGCTTGGGCTATGCTACTTGAAAATCCACACATCACTTAATGTTTTATTAGTTAGCTTGTAGTTATTTCATTCCTTATTGTATGTATTCATGACCATCCTTGTTGTCCATGACAACTTGTGCATTGGTGAAACACACTAGAGATTCCTAAATGGAAGACTCGTCTTCCTACCTCATGCATGATTCATATGATGTTCTTGTTGGAATTAAACTATGATATATACTATATAATACATATCTAATATCTAAGTAACCAAACCTTTGATGATAGCCTAGTGGTTATTTGTCAAAGTGTTAAGTTACATCATCTAAGACCATGATATTTGTTACGATTCTAATGGGCATTTTGACCCATGAAAGCATTCAAATTCTTTTTGAGTTTCATAGTGTCAAAACAAGTATTATGTGTTCTAGATGATTACTTTCTCATATGTCTAATTTCATGTACTTTAAACTTCGAATATTTAATCTTCCGTTAACTTCCTATACTTACACATCTATGCTTCTTCGTGTAGAAGGACATGGTGTTCCACTCTAATTAACCAACCAACCAAACACTCGCGGAATTATCAAGTGGAAAACTTGCAAAACCGTGAGTATACTCGATCCCGTTTTATTTTTAACACTTTGGGTGCAACATGTATGATATGCAAAAATGTAACACCTCGAAAATTCACGTCCTATAAAGTGTTGACACGTGTCATATGTTTGAACGTGTAAAAGAATGTTATGAAAGGACTAAAGTTGACAAACATGAAAAGTATATGAAAATACGAGTTCTAAATGTCAACAGTGAATAAACATATTGTACATTAACCCTACATAATGCTCATACCTTCAAACGAATAAATCATGGATCATACGAAGCTAAATATGAAGGAAAGTGAGAGATTACAAACTACAGGGGTTAAATGTGTCAACATGTTTAAGTTATACCTCTGAGTGACCTTTTGACAAACCCGAAGCTTTGTAACGGTTAATTATGCTCACTAGAATACACGATATAAATTTCATAAAGTTTCGTTATCGTATGAGCAAGTTGTGACCAAATTCGTATGCGAGGGGTTAAAGCGGCAACGTTGAAAGTTAGGACTTTTCGGGTAACAATAAAGTTAACCGGGGACTTAACAAAGTGGGTAAATGTATTGAAGCCCTTAAACATCAATTTGGAGGGTTCATAATGCAAGAAAGGAAGTCTAAGCAAAGTTTGAAGGGGCAAGGATCAAAACATAAAAATCTAAAGATGGATTTGAGTCAGACAAGGTGTCGCGCGACGTGAGGCCCAGGGGGGGTCCTTCGCGTCACGCCTAGGCCCATCTGATGCGATTTTCTTGGTTCCTTGTCTGCCATAGCCCTTGCAATCGACCTTTAACCGAATTTCCTCATCTTGGACGACCCCTAGGCACCCCCTAAGCACTAGGGACACTTGTTAGTGAGTTATGGTCAGTGGTAGACTTGTGTGTCAACATTTTGTGGTGATTAATTCACTATATAAAGGACCCTTGTTGCAACAAGTTCTTCACACCCTTCTCTTGCACTTCTGATCATTCTTGGAGCTCCAAAGCAGACTCAAGTGGTCATAATTCGTGCATAGGACTCTTGTAAGTTTACTTAACCTTTCTTAGTTAAGTTTTTGCTTAGTTTAAGCTTAAAAGTCAAACCATCGTAATTAACGGTTGACTTAACGATTAATCATTGTTAGTCCAGTGATTAGTCGATGTGAAAGTAGTTATAAGTTGGTAATTATGTGGGTAATAAACCCTTAAAAGGGTTCCCCCTGATTCCCAATCTAACTAGGTCGAATGTCGGGTCAAACTTGTTAATAAAAAGTCAATAGGATACTTAAATTCTAATTTATGCAAAATTAGCAATGTAGAACACATACAACCTGTTTGATCATTAATATAACTTGGTAATAAGTGTAAGAACATGTCTAAACATGTTCAACCCGACAATTTCCTGTAAAGACCCGGTTCGGAACCGAAAGTCGCATAGTTTAACTTTTGCTTTGACTTTCAGTTCTGACCCGTTTAGGCATGTTTTAGAAATGCCTCAGAGCTTTAATTGGACTAGGTTACATGTTAGTATAACCCTCTGTGATTATACACCTTGGTTCATTAGTTATCCAATTAATATGCATGATTCCGTTAATTGCTCATATGTTGACCATTATGCCCTTTTCACTTTAAAACGTGATTTGTGAAAATGTAAAAGTGTAGAAACCTTAGTTACTGATATACAAACTTGTATGCAAAGTTTGACATCAGTTTGAGGTGTAGATTGAGAGTTATGCTCATTAGCGTACTTAAGAAGCTTTATGTTAATTAAACGGCGTAATTAGCGTATAGCCTAGTTAAGCCTACTTTTTGATATCAAAATCTTTACCCACTGAAGTAATATATTATTTTGGGATTTTTGAATATTTTTAATTAATTTTAGGCTGAGCATAACTCATAGTCGTAGGCTTAATCCGGTAATTGTCGGTTTTGCCCTTACGGGCCATAAAATGAGTTTTACATATCTAATCGACTCCAAACCTTTTGCTACTGATCCTAAATGATAAATAAATTATTTTAGGCCTTCTAGAATGATAAAAATATCAGCTTTATATATAGAACCCGGAAACGGCTTCTAATCGCCTAATTAAGCGTTTTTAGCGCATAGTATGTACTAAGACTATTTTTAAACATACAAGGGTGATACCTACTGATATTTTAGGTAAATTATAATATTTTAACAGTAAGCAAAGGTGGTTAAACTCAGACTTCAGTTTTGAGCTTTTCGGCTTATGTGAAATTACCAAAATGCCCCTACGGGGCATAGTTTGGTTATAATTGAAAATTTTCACATATATAATTTACCGTACTGTTATAACTTAGTAAAATAAGTATTTTTGCTGATTATATCAGACCTGTAACTCCGGTAAATACTTAAACTCTTTTATAACCTTTTAAATGACCAAACTACCCCTACGGGGCATAGTTTGTGTTTAAAAATCGTTTCGGGCATAATAAAAGACATATTACTGATGTCACAACATATTTGAAGCATATTAACTTAGGAAACCTGTATATGGCTCTTACGGATACCCGTTACGCTTATTACGCGTTCGGTTCGGTTTATGTAACTAGTTTGCATAAATTAGCCGAAACGGGTCAAACCTTATCGGTTTTATCTCAAAATCCAGAATGTGTATGAAATACCCATATTAAGCAAGTCTCTGAACTTGTCGAGTCTAAATCACATTCTATCCGGTCTTCGCTTAATCGTGCGTACGAACCGTATCTTTGAAACTAACCGGTCTAAGCTTAAGCTTAACTAAAGACCCGTTAGGATTCTAATAGGTTATTATAAACCTTCGTTCCAGATTAGGAGAACCAGTAAAAGCTACTTGCAATTTGCTTATTGTGATTATTACATTGCTCAGGTAAATACTTTTAACTTATTTTCCCTATACGGGCTTGGGTTACGGTATATAAAATACCGCTTGGTCGGGCATCAAATCTTCCATCGTATGGTGGTTAATTGAATAATTTGATCGGCCGTTTAAATAGTCTTGTTTACTTAAAGCCTTTGGGGGGTTAATGACCATGTCCCGGATATCCCTGGCATCATTTTACGAAATGGCCACGACTTAATCGCGGGGTGTAGGCGTACACCCGTCAGTGCACAAAAAGAATAATGTGGTGTGTCTATTGATCTTCAACCCGGACACGATCTGGGCTACTAAACGCATAAGGAACATGTAATTCATTCACAAGATTATATATTTAAATAATTCTCCCAAGTTATAAAATGTTTATGCCATGTGCATCCAAATCAATTTTTAATCATTTTCCAAAATGAGTCAGTTGATTGTATTTACCAGTGTAAACTGACGTATTTTCCCAAAAAGATTAAATGCAGGTACTAAGCGTAATTGCCTGGGATTTCTCCTTAGCATCAATAGAAGTCTCGCAAGCTTAAGATGCCTAAAGTCTGTTGAACTATTGTTTCCATTTTATTTTCAATCCGTCTGTGGATAAACAATCGACTGTTGTGATACACGATATTACAATATCATATTCAGTTGAATTATATCTTACAATTTGCTTCCGCTGTGCATATTAAATATTGTGTTGTTTGACTATTATGTTGCCAACCACGTCACGTTACTCCCCACCGGGCCCACCGGCGACACGTGGAAATTGGGGTGTGACAGGTTGGTATCAGAGCCAACACTGAGTGAATTAAACACTAGCCTTTTGTGTTTAATCTCAGTTACAATATTTGCACATATCTAAACTTTCGAGTCTAGACAAATAACATAGGACAAATTCTACTTTGTTTGGTTTTTGTTTTGTCCTTTATTTTATATATATTCTTGTTGTTGTTATCTCATGCTATATTGACAGGATTAAAAATGCCGCCAAGATTCTTCTGAAGAAGAGGACGAGGAAAGGGGCCAATCACCGCTCCCAATGACAACGAGGCAGGACCTTCGCATATGCGAGCTCCTTCTACTACCGAGAGTGACGATCCTCGGCAGAACCGGAGAAACCTTTTCGAGCCGGCTAGACTATCGGTTTCGCACAGTTCAACACCTCCTGTTCATAACTCATATGGGCCACATTCTGAAAATGAGCCCAACAACCCACAACCTTCCTACATACCTTTACAGCGATCTTTATCGCACCACTCCTTTGGTGACCCTACACCTGTATTTAAGGGCCGGTTTAACCCGACGAATTATATACAAGAACCAGTGGGTTTTAACCCATTGGGACCGGAGGACCATTTCTCTGGCGATCACGCGGAGGATATGGACGAGGACACGGATCCCGTCGAGCCTGTCAGTGGAACACCGAACCATCCCATTGAGATTTCAGATGGCTCTTCTTTTCACGGATCACCCTACGGTGGTCCAGACAGCTTTCAGGCGAGGTTTACTCAGCACGAGTGGTACTTCACACCCTCGCATCATTCGCCGCCTCATCAGCAGCAGCAGCAGGATCCCTCTGTGGATTCCCGATTTGTGGCAGTCACGCCACCGCCTCCACCGCCACTAGTTCAACCGGCACCTCCACAACCGCCGAGGCGTAGGAGAACCGGAGCGCGGATGTCCGCGCGAGGGGGAGACTTTCATTTTAGCTCTCCTCGACAATCAAGTGGCAGCCATTATCCGCCACATCAAGAAGATCCACAAATGGGTGGACCTTCGAACCCAGTTGCACAGTAACCACCTCCGATGGGTTTTGATAACCCGATTCCAGCATACACGGGTTCTATGGCGTACAACCCGTTTGAACAACCAGCTCACAACAACTACGGTTACGCTGAAGCTGACCCCTACATGGTAGCGGCAAATTACAACGCCTTTAACCCAGAAGGACCCTATGGCGCTCCTTGGGGAGTAGGGTACCCCACTCATGGGTACCAGATACCTGCCAGACCAATTATACGGACGCAATCGCAGCCGCCATGGTTTTCTCCCCCAGAACGGGAGGAAATTCTTCAGAGACTGGATCAGGTTGAGCGAGACTTTCACCGTGACCGCAGGGAGAGACAGAGCTTCTTCCAAGGATTGACAAGCTTGATCAAAGGGAAGAGCAAGAAGGACCACTGAATCCTTCCAATTGTTGATGAGACCCTGCGTGGGCCAGTCTTGTTGTATAAACCCCTGCGTGGGTATGCTTGTTTGTTTTGACCCCTGCGTGGGTCTACCTTTCTGATTAACCCCTACGAGGGTATGATATTGTTTAAGTCCCTGCGTGGACTATTATGTTATTTGTGTAAGTCCCTGCGTGGACTATTATGATGTTCATTGTTAAGCCCCTGCGTGGGTAAGTCCTTGTTTAAACCCCTGCGTGGGTAAGTTTTTTATTTGAAAAGTCCCGTTTAGGGCGACGTGTAACCTTTTAATAAATTAATGGAATGTAAGTTTATAAATTTCATTTTGCTATTATCTGCATAAATATATTATATGAAATAAATAAAGCAAAATCATTCCTTTCTAATAATAATCTGCCTATTTAAATATTGAATAAGAATCTTAAGAGTGAAACCTAGCCTGAGTGTCATTATGAAGACCTGGCCATGATGGTAAGACCTGTTTAAAAGATTCAAATCCCAGTTAACATATGTAAATATGTTAACATTCCTAGCAGACGTGATTCATTAAAATCACACACGTCATTCTTATTATTGGATTCTTCAAAAGATTCCTAACCCAATTTAATGATCTCTGAATCATGGGTTTAGATCATCAATTGAGATGATCATATTTTGACCATACGTGGTAATATAGTGCCTACGGGCCCTGCTCATTTCCACATGAGCCAAAAGACAGTGGTAGCGATGACTCCCTGTCAGATAAAGGTAATGAACTAGGTTCAAACCTTCATGCTTTGATTCTCTGAAATCATAGCTTATAATTTATAAATGTCCTTGTGACTAGGCCTGTTGTGCCAGTATACCTTCATGCTTTGATTCTCTGAAATCATGGCTTATAATTTATAAATGTCCTTGTGACTAGGCATGTTGTGCCAGTATACCATTATGTTTTGATCCTCTGAAATCATAACTTATAATTTAAAAAAGTCCTTGTGACTAGGCCTTTTGTGCCACAAATAAAACTGTTATTGTTTTATAATTAGGATAAATTATAATAGAAATCCTAAATAAATATGATTAATAAATTAACCAAGTATGGTCTCTGTTTACCATGGTTAATGAATTACCCTAAGGGGCAATTCCATAATAAACTCCCAAATAAACTATTGTCCTTGTTTTCTGTAACAGTTCAATTAAAATGGCTAACTCAGACGAAATTAATAGCCATCCAGTGGAGAATATTGATAACGCCCGAGTTCATTTAACGGGTGCTGAATTGAAAGCGTTGGTAGACGACGCAGTTACAAAGGCCTTGGAGCGGCAGTACGAAGAGTATAGTGGGACTCGGAGTAGGACCCTATCTACTCCGCATTCGAAGCCACCTTCCAAGAAGGAAGAACTGAAGAAAGATGATGATCGACTCTCCTCGAACCACCACAGTGCTCCATCTCAGTAGGTTGTACTAAATCAAGGACCCCGTGACAAGGGTTGCTCTTATAAATATTTTGTTTCCTGCAAACCCCGGGATTTCACTGGGGAGAAAGGAGCCATTGACTGTATGACGTGGCTGGATGAGATGGACACAGTTGTGGATATCAGCGGATGCGCTGAGAGGGATGTGGTCAAGTATGTGTCGCAATCTTTTAAAGGCGAGGCTTTAGCCTGGTGGAGATCTCTGATTCAAGCCACCGGGAAAATCCCATTGTACAACATGTCATGGGATCAATTTGTTGCCCTCATCAGGGAAAATTACTGCCCCCAGCATGAGGTTGAGAAGATAGAGTCATATTTTCTATCATTGGTTATGACAAACCTTGACTGTCAAGCTTACCTCACGAGCTTCAACACAATGTCCCGGTTGGTTCCGTATCTGGTAACCCCGGAACCAAAAAGAATAGCTTGTTTTATCGGTGTTTTAGCCCCGGAAATTAAGGCAAGCGTGAAGGCCTCCCGGCCAGCTACTTTCAGATCTGTAGCTGACATATCTTTGTCCCTCACTCTGGATGCGGTCAGACAAAGATCGCTGAGGAAAAAAGATGCTGAGAAGAGAAAACGTGAAGATGATAATTAACGGAGGTCGAGCAAGAAGCACCGTGGAAACGGTGACAACAAGAGGGGGTCTGAGTCAAGAAAAGATGGGCACCAGTCTGGTGATAAGCCCAAATGCAAGATTTGCAAGAAACAGCACTTTGGAAAGTGCAGACTCGAATCGAACTCGCAAAGAACTTTTGCTTGCGGGATATACAAGTCCAAGGACCACAAGACCTTGGATTGCAAAAAGCTGAAGGATGCAACTTGCTACAGTTGCAATGAAAAGGGCCACATTAAAACCAACTGCCCTAAATACCCCAAGAAGCCTGAAGAGGCCAAGAAGACTAATGCTAGAGTCTTCAGAATGGATGCAAAGGAAGCAGTTCTAGAGGACAATGTGATTACAGGTACTTTCCTTGTAAATGATGTATATGCAAGAGTACTTTTTGATTCAGGCGCTGATAACTCTTTCGTTGATAATAAGTTTTGTGAATTGCTGAAATTACCTGTCAAAACCTTAAATGTGAATTATGAGGTGGAGTTAGCAGATGGCACCCTAGAAACCGTCTCTACTGTGTTAGATGGATGTGTTATATCCATTAAGAACCACTCTTTTCCTCTGTCCCTACTTCCCTTTAAGTTGGCCGGTTTTGACATAGTTTTGGGTATGGACTGGTTATCTCATAACCAGGCCCAAATCGTCTGCAACAGAAAGCAAGTGGTGATTAAGACTCCGACTGGTGAATCACTTACCATTAGGGGTGTTCATAATTCGTTTCGAATTCGAAAAATTCGAAATTCGTTTAAATTCGATTCGATTATCAAGAATTCGTTTCGATTATAAGAATTCGAATTCGATTCAATTCGAGTCAAGTAAATCGAATACGAATTTATAATTTCAAATTCGATTCGATTCGAAATTCGAATAAAAATTGTACATTTTTATTTATTATTTTTACATATAATACATATATAACTTTTATTAGGCTATACTATAAAGTATTTTCATTTTTTTCCAAGTATTAAAATTACCCATTACCAAACCCACTACATGGACCATAACTAAAACCTAAGTAACAAATCTATCAATAGATTTCTAAGCGTAAAAATATTAACTTGTAATGGGGAGCGGTTATTCCCGACTTCTCATTTTAAAATTTAGACTTGTGGTACTTTATTTGGAACTTTTTAATGTGATATCGTGCTTTATGTCTGCTTTAAAATTTTTGTTTCATTTTGAAAGTCTTTTTACATGTTTTAAAAGAATCTGAATAAAATCGAATTTATTCGAATTTGATTCGAATTCGAATTTTTAATCGAATACGAATCGAATTCGAATTGAGTTTTTTATTCGAATACGAATTCGAATCGAATTAGGTAGGTTTTAATCGAATTCGAATCGAATACGAATTCAAGGAAAAATAAAATTATTCGAACAATTCGATTCGAATAATTCGAAAATTCGATATTCGATTCGATGAACACCCCTACTTACCATTCGGGGAGATACCCAGTATGGACTGCCTGAGCAAGTGACTATGCTCAAGACTTCAAAATGTTTAAAGAAGGGTTGTGTCATCTACATGGCACAAGTGATAACTGATGAGCCTAAACCGAAGATTGAAGACATCCCTGTCATTTCTGAATACCCTGAAGTTTTTCCAGAAGAACTACCTGGTTTGCCACCAGATAGGCAAGTGGAATTCAGGATTGATATCGTCCCTGGAGTAGCTCCAGTTGCTAGAGCACCTTACAGGTTAGCACCAACCGAAATGAAAGAATTAAGGACACAACTAGATGAATTGCTAGCTAAAGGTTTCATTAAACCTAGTTCGTCTCCTTGGGGAGCACCAGTCTTGTTTGTCAAAAAGAAGGATGGATCGATGCGACTGTGCATCGATTATCGTGAGCTTAATAAGGTCACGATAAAGAATAGGTATCCTTTGCCCAGGATCGACGATTTGTTCGATCAATTGCAAGGGGCAAGTTATTTCTCGATGATTGACTTGAGGTCAGGCTACCATCAACTGAAGGTTAGAGATGAAGACGTACATAAAACTGCATTTAGGACTCGTTATGGTCATTACGAGTTCCTAGTGATGCCTTTTGGGCTCACTAATGCACCTGCCGCGTTCATGGATCTCATGAATCGCGTTTGCAAGCCTTACTTAGATAAATTCGTCATCGTTTTCATCGACGACATTCTTATCTACTCAAAGAACCAAGCTGACCATGAGAAACACCTTCGCTGTATTCTCAAACTTCTACATCATGAGAAGCTCTATGCCAAATTCTCTAAGTGTGAATTTTGGCTACGAGAAGTCCAATTTCTTGGACATGTGGTCAGTGAGCGTGGTATCCAAGTGGATCCCGCTAAGGTTGAAGCAGTTATGAACTGGCAAGAGCCAAAGACGCCTACAGAGATTCGTAGCTTCCTGGGATTGGCAGGATATTACAGGCGTTTTATCGAAAAATTTTCAAGGATTGCTGCACCCCTAACCTCCTTAACTAAGAAGAAGCTTAAGTTTGTTTGGGGCCCTAAACAGCAAGAATCTTTTGATATCCTTAAACAGAAGTTGAGCAACGCTCCAGTACTGACATTGCCAGATGGAATAGAAGATTTTGTGGTTTACTGCGATGCATCGCACACTGGCATGGGGTGTGTGCTTATGCAGAAAGGCAAGGTTATTGCCTATGCATCACGACAGTTAAAAGTGCATGAAAAGAATTACACCACCCACGAATTGGATTTGGGTGCCGTTGTATTCGCACTAAAACTGTGGAGGCATTATTTATATGGAATCAAATGTGTGATCTATTCTGATCACAAGAGCCTCCAGCACTTGTTTAATCAGAAGGATTTAAACATGAGGCAGCGCCATTGGATGGAGACTTTAAATGATTATGATTATGAAATCAGATACCATCCCGGCAAGGCGAATGTAGTCGCTGATGCATTGAGTCGAAAGGAAAGGGTGAAACCCATCCGAATCAATGCCAAGCGCATGGTGATAAAGAACAGTTTGACTGAAAGGTTGTTAGCTGCACAGAAGGAAGCTGTGTTGGAAGCTAACTATTCTAACGAAAAGCTAGGAGTAACTGAGGAACAGTTATCTCTTGGCAAAGACGGAATTTTGAGACTGAATGGACGAATATGGGTTCCAATTTATGGAGGACTTCGAGATGTCATCCTCCAGGAAGCCCATAGTTCCAAATATTCCGTTCATCCTGGAGCTGATAAGATGTACCAGGATCTAAGGGCAAATTATTGGTGGATAGGCTTGAAAAAGTCTGTAGCTGCCTATGTAGCTAAGTGCTTGACTTGTGCGCAAGTCAAAGCAGAACATCAAAAGCCGTCAGGCTTGCTACAATAGCCTGAACTTCCTACGTGGAAGTGGGAAATGGTAACCATGGATTTTATCACCAAGTTACCTAAGACAAGGAAAGGAAATGATACAATATGGGTTATAGTTGATAGACTGACTAAGTCAGCACATTTCTTACCCATCAAGGAGACTTATAGCTCCGACATGTTAGCCCAGTTATACGTGGATAAGATTGTAGCCTTACATGGCATACCTGTGTCTATTATCTCTGACAGAGATACTAGATACGCGTCACATTTTTGGAAAAGTTTCCAGCAATCTTTGGGCACGCGTTTGAATTTTAGTACGGCTTACCATCCTCTGACAGACGGTCAGAGTGAGCGTACTATTCAAACTTTGGAAGACATGCTACATGCATGTGTGATCGATTTGGGGGGTAGTTGGGATAACCACCAACCACTAATTGAGTTCTCCGACAACAATAGCTACCACACCAGCATAAAGGCTGCGCCTTTCGAGGCCATATACGGTAGAAAGTGTAGAACGCCTGTTTGTTGGGCGGAAGTTGGAGATGTCCAATTATCAGGACCAGAGATAGTGTTCGAAACGAAGGACAAGATTGTCCAGATTCGTGACCGTCTCAAAGCTGCCCGGGATAGGCAGAAGAGTTACGCGGATCCAAAGCGTAAAGCTTTTCACTTCGAAGTAGGTGACAAAGTATTACTTAAAGTATCACCCTGGAAGGGAGTGATGCAATTCGGTAAGAAAGGCAAGCTAAGCCCGAGATACATAGGACCTTTCGAGGTTATCGAACGTGTCGGGTCAGTTGCCTATAAGTTAAACTTACCTGAAGAGCTCAGTGGAATTCAAAATGTGTTCCACATCTGCAATCTGAAGAAGTGCTTCGCTGATGAATCACTGGTTATACCACATACAGATGTGCATATAGATGAGAGCTTGAAATTTGTGGAAAAACCATTGTCGATTGAAGATCGACAGGTTAAGAAGCTTCGAAGGAAGCATGTACCTATTGTGAAGGTAAAATGGGATGCCCGTAGAGGACCCGAATATACGTGGGAAGTTGAATCCACGATGAAAGAAAAGTACCCTTATTTATTTCATTAAATCTCGGGGTCGAGATTTCTTTTAAGGGGGTGAGGATGTAACACCTCGAAAATTCACGTCCTATAAAGTGTTGACACGTGTCATATGTTTGAACGTGTGAAAGAATGTTATGAAAGTACTAAAGTTGACAAACATGAAAAGTATATGAAAATACGAGTTCTAAATGTCAACAGTGAATAAACATATTGTACATTAACCCTACATGATGCTCATACCTTCAAACGAATAAATCATGGATCATATGAAGCTAAATATGAAGGAAAGTGAGAGATTACAAACTACAGGGGTTAAATGTGTCAACATGTTTAAGTTATACCTCTGAGTGACCTTTTGACAAACCCGAAGCTTTGTAACGGTTAATTATGCTCACTAGAATACACAATATAAATTTCATAAAGTTTCGTTATCGTATGAGCAAGTTGTGACCAAATTCGTATGCGAGGGGTTAAAGCGTCAACGTTGAAAGTTAGGACCTTTCGGGTAACAATAAAGTTAACCGGGGACTTAACAAAGTGGGTAAATGTATTGAAGCCCTTAAACATCAATTTGGAGGGTTCATAATGCAAGAAAGGAAGTCTAAGCAAAGTTTGAAGGGGCAAGGATCAAAACATAAAAATCTAAAGATGGATTTGAGTCAGACAAGGTGTCGCGCGACGTGAGGCCCAGGGGGGGTCCTTCGCGTCACGCCTAGGCCCATCTGATGCGATTTTCTTGGTTCCTTGTCTGCCATAGCCCTTGCAATCGACCTTTAACCGAATTTCCTCATCTTGGACGACCCCTAGGCACCCCCTAAGCACTAGGGACACTTGTTAGTGAGTTATGGTCAGTGGTAGACTTGTGTGTCAACATTTTGTGGTGATTAATTCACTATATAAAGGACCCTTGTTGCAACAAGTTCTTCACACCCTTATCTTGCACTTCTGATCATTCTTGGAGCTCCAAAGCAGACTCAAGTGGTCATAATTCGTGCATAGGACTCTTGTAAGTTTACTTAACCTTTCTTAGTTAAGTTTTTGCTTAGTTTAAGCTTAAAAGTCAAACCGTCGTAATTAACGACTTAACGATTAATCATTGTTAGTCCAGTGATTAGTCGATGTGAAAGTAGTTATAAGTTGGTAATTATGTGGGTAATAAACCCTTAAAAGGGTTCCCCCTGATTCCCACTCTAACTAGGTCGAATGTCGGGTCAAACTTGTTAATAAAAAGTCAACAGGATACTTAAATTCTAATTTATGCAAAATTAGCAATGTAGAACACATACAACCTGTTTGATCATTAATATAACTTGGTAATAAGTGTAAGAACATGTCTAAACATGTTCAACCCGACAATTTCCTGTAAAGACCCGGTTCGGAACCGAAAGTCGCATAGTTTGACTTTTGCTTTGACTTTCAGTTCTGACCCGTTTAGGCATGTTTTAGAAATGCCTCAGAGCTTTAATTGGACTAGGTTACATGTTAGTATAACCCTCTGTGATTATACACCTTGGTTCATTAGTTATCCAATTAATATGCATGATTCCGTTAATTGCTCATATGTTGACCATTATGCCCTTTTCACTTTAAAACGTGATTTGTGAAAATGTAAAAGTGTAGAAACCTTAGTTACTGATATACAAACTTGTATGCAAAGTTTGACATCAGTTTGAGGTGTAGATTGAGAGTTATGCTCATTAGCGTAATTAAGAAGTTTTATGTTAATTAAACGGCGTAATTAGCGTATAGCCTAGTTAAGCCTACTTTTTGATATCAAAATCTTTACCCACTGAAGTAATATATTATTTTGGGATTTTTGAAGATTTTTAATTAATTTTAGGCTGAGTATAACTCATAGTCGTAGGCTTAATCCGGTAATTGTCGGTTTTGCCCTTACGGGCCATAAAATGAGTTATACATATCTAATCGACTCCAAACCTTTTGCTACTGATCCTAAATGATAAATAAATTATTTTAGGCCTTCTAGAATGATAAAAAATCAGCTTTATATATAGAACCCGGAAACGGCTTCTAATCTCCTAATTAAGCGTTTTTAGCGCATAGTATGTACTAAGACTATTTTTAAACATACAAGGGTGATACCTACTGATATTTTAGGTAAATTATAATATTTTAACAGTAACCAAAGGTGGTTAAACTCAGACTTCAGTTTTGAGCTTTTCGGCTTATGTGAAATTACCAAAATGCCCCTACGGGGCATAGTTTGGTTATAATTGATAAATTTCACATATATAATTTACCATACTGTTATAACTTAGTAAAATAAGTATTTTTGCTGATTATATCAGACCTGTAACTCCGGTAAATACTTAAACTCTTTTATAACCTTTTAAATGACCAAACTACCCCTACGGGGCATAGTTTGTGTTTAAAAATCGTTTCGGGCATAATAAAAGACATATTACTGATGTCACAACATATTTGAAGCATATTAACTTAGGAAACCTGTATATGGCTCTTACGGATACCCGTTACGCTTATTACGCGTTCGGTTCGGTTTATGTAACTAGTTTGCATAAATTAGCCGAAACGGGTCAAACCTTATCGGTTTTATCTCAAAATCCAGAATGTGTATGAAATACCCATATTAAGCAAGTCTCTGAACTTGTCAGGTCTAAATCACATTCTATCCGGTCTTCGCTTAATCGTGCGTACGAACCGTATCTTTGAAACTAACCGGTCTAAGCTTAAGCTTAACTAAAGACGCGTTAGGATTCTAATAGGTTATTATAAACCTTCGTTCCAGATTAGGAGAACCAGTAAAAGCTACTTGCAATTTGCTTATTGTGATTATTACATTGCTCAGGTAAATACTTTTAACTTATTTTCCCTATACGGGCTTGGGTTACGGTATATAAAATACCGCTTGGTCGGGCATCAAATCTTCCATCGTATGGTGGTTAATTGAATAATTTGATCGGCCCGTTTAAATTGTCTTGTTTACTTAAAGCCTTTGAGGGGTTAATGACCATGTCCCGGATATCCCTGGCATCATTTTACGAAATGGCCACGACTTAAGCGCGGGGTGTAGGCGTACACCCGTCAGTGCACAAAAAGAATAATGTGGTGTGTCTATTGATCTTCAACCCAGACACTATCCGGGCTACTAAACGCATAAGGAACATGTAATTCATTCACAAGATTATATATTTAAATAATTCTCCCAAGTTATAAAATGTTTATGCCATGTGCATCCAAATCAATTTTTAATCATTTTCCAAAATGAGTCAGTTGAATGTATTTACCAGTGTAAACTGACGTATTTTCCCAAAAAGATTAAATGCAGGTACTAAGCGTAATTGGCTGGGATTTCTCCTTAGCATCAATAGAAGTCTCGTAAGCTTAAGATGCCTAAAGTCTGTTGAACTATTGTTTCCATTGTATTTAGGGGCCGGTTTAACCCGGCGAATTATATACAAGAACCAGTGGGTTTTAACCCATTGGGACCGGAGGACCATTTCTCTGGCGATCACGCGGAGGATATGGACGAGGACACGGATCCCGTCGAGCCTGCCAGTGGAACACCGAACCATCCCATTGAGATTTCAGATGGCTCTTCTTTTCACGGATCACCCTACGGTGGTCCAGACAGCTTTCAGGCGAGGTTTACTCAGCACGAGTGGTACTTCACACCCTCGCATCATTCGCCGCCTCATCATCAGCAGCAGCAGCAGGATCCCTCTGTGGATTCCCGATTTGTGGCAGTCACGCCACCGCCTCCACCGCCACTAGTTCAACCGGCACCTCCACAACCGCCGAGGCGTAGGAGAACCGGAGCGCGGATGTCCGCGCGAGGGGGAGACTTTCATTTTAGCTCTCCTCGACAATCAAGTGGCAGCCATTATCCGCCACATCAAGAAGATCCACAAATGGGTGGACCTTCAAATGAGAAGAATTTTTTTGTAAGTAGAAGAAAGAAGAATTTTTAACCAATAAGAATGCTTTATTTTGCTTCATTTAAGAATTGTATTTAATATTATTGTAAGGGTATATTGGTTAACTTAAATAGATCATTAATTAGTAGTTTTCCTCTTAATTAACTACATTAAATTTGTAACTTATTTAAAAAAATATATATATTTAAAAAAAATAGAATGTATGATAAGTTAAGAGATGTGTAGGATAAATTACGAGTTGTGTATAATAAATTTCGATATGTGTAGGATACATTTCAATATGTATAGGATAAATTTTGAAATGTGTAGAATAAATTTTGACGTGTTTAGACAAAAAAAAATTTATTGTGGAGGATGATAGTCTTTATGACTAATTAATTAGTCAAAGATAATAATAAATAAGATGGAAAAAAGTATTTGATGTTTTACAATTTTATCCTTTGTTCTTTTTCTCAATTAATTTTTCTTCTCAAATGAACCTCCCCCTTTTATAATAACCGCTAAACAATACTAAAAATCATTAAAAAATCATTTTTACATAGAAAAAAAATATCATTTTTACATAATTTCTTCGGAGGTTTTTTTTTTGTATAAATAAATGTAAAAGCCGTTCAAATGAAAAAAAAAATACCTCTCTTGAACTCTTTTTTAATTTTTTTTTTTTTGATATTTTGATTTTTAAACTTTTTTTTTATTAAAATGACTTCTACGTGTGTTTATATGCAAAAGCTTCGAAAAAATATTAGGAAAATAAATTGTTATTTTTCATGTAAAACGAATTATTTATGGCTTTTTATATGATTCTCCAGTCTCTCACTTTTTTGTGTTCCCTACTAAACCCAAACCCAAGGTTAGAGTAAAATGAATACTCCTATAAGTTGTGAGAACTTAAATAACTCAACCAAAAAGAAGGCTTTTTTTCAATATATATATATATATATATATATATATATATATATATATATTATATCAAAAAATCCTAAAAAATCAACTTTTCGCAAAAAAAAAAAGTTTTTGATGATTTACACCACCGTAAAAAAACCCCTTACAGTGAGTGTAAATGTTGATGTTAGTGGCATTTCACAGAGCTATAAAAGGGCTGAAAACACCACTTAGATTTTTTTGTTTGTAACATTTTATCTACGTATGTGAAAAAATGGTGACAAAATCGCATGGAGAGTCGGAATTCTTTAAGTTTTCAAAACTCGGGGGGATTCTTTAGAATAGAAGCCCCCCAAACCCATATATATAGGTACATAACTAACATTTTGGTAGAGAACCCGAGAACTAATGTGAAGACAAACAAAATTACTTAAAAAAGGTTTAAAAAACACACACAAAAAATTCTTAAATTTTTTGTATTAAAATCGCGACTTTTCATTGATATTTTTTAAGTTTTTTCAAACAAAAAGTCGCGAATATAATGATTTTTTAAAAATAGTAACAACAACAACAAATAATATTTTTTTTGCATTTAGTTTTGAGGTTTAGATTTAGGGTTTAGTTTTTAGTTTGGGTGGGGTGGGAGGGGGGTTTACATTTTTTTAGGTTTTTGGAAGTGGGTTGGAGGGTTTAAGTTTTTTTGAGGGTGGGGATTTAGGTTTCTGGATGGTGGGGGTTGAGGGTTCATTGTTTGTATTTTATTTATTTATTTATTTATTTATTTTTGTTTTGAGTTTATTTTGTTTGTGTTCACACTAGTTACGTCGATTAAAAAAATGATACCGTTGACACCCAATCACCAACAACTGATATTATGAGTTCATGAAGTCGCATGGTTAATAACAACTTGAGGATTCCTTAAAAGTAGTTTTCATGAATTATTACAATTGCACCTCTCAGAAAACATGTGTTAAAAATAATATCTCAATTGTCATCCAGGTTGCAACATGGTGTTATGAGTGATAAGTTGAGCTTGTTACATCTATGGGCTGATATTATTTTAGGTTGATTGTTATATCAGTAATCATGTGGATATTGTTTGTTATAACAGTTTTAATGTTGTTATAAGTTGTTTAATAAAACTGAAAGTCTAAGGGGGTAATAAGAAACTTTGTAGGGACTCCGATCATCTCGTGGCATAGTTTTGGACTAATGTGTAATATTTGTGCAGGAGATATAAAAAAGGGTTCATCATGTTACGCAAAACGGATAAGTTTTCCCCAAATTCATTCTTACATCTCTCCCTCAATTGTATCGCATACAGTTCTTTCATCTCTGTTCATTCAAGCTTTTTGCTCTGTTGCAGTTATGATCAAATGAAGATTCGTCATGGATTTTGTTCCATTATTGGTCCGATTATGGTTCCTCAATTCTTATCTTCACGGTTCTCGCTCTGGTTCTTGCTGCAACTTGTGTGAAGTTTTTGGGTTATTTATTTGTTATTATTGAAGGTTGTAAGTAGTTTTCTCTGTTGTCTATTGTGAGTGTTCAATTTTCTAGGTTTGATAGTCATCAGTAGATGATTATCGAGTTGTTGTTTGTTCATATGTTGTTTGATCTCTCATATGTCAAGAGAGATTGAATTTCTGAGTATGATGATCATCAGAGGATGATCATCGCTTGTATTTCTATATTTTTTGTATTAGATCTTACATAAGTAAGATCTAGGGTTTGGGGGTGTTTTTTTTGGTTTGGGTTAACTAATAAAGTTTTACGTCACTGTTTTGTCGCTTATCTTGTGTTCGTGTTGTTTTTTGTATTGTGTGTTGAGAATATATATGGTTTTTGACATGGTATCAGATCCATATGGCTCCGATTCTGTTATTCTTCTGCTGTGGTTTGTCTTGATTAGTATAATTAGTTTTTCTTTGCATTTTTTTTTTGAAACCCTAGGTTGAGCTGTTGCTCTTGTGTCGGATCTGTTGGGTTCCGCTGTGTATTGTGTTCATTATTTGGTATTCTTGTTGTCTGGTCTATTTTTGATCTTTTCTTGGAGTTTGTGCAGGTTTGAATCTGGTGTGACACAAATCCTTATTAGGATTTGTTGAAGGTCAAGAAGGAGACCAGATCTGTTTCTTGTGTTTTGAATATGTTTTTTTTTTTGTTTTTTGTGTATGTTCTGTTTTGATCCTTGTTTGAAGTGTTTACAGGTCAGACCTGGTAAGATCGGTACAATTCTGGTGTGTCACAAACCCTAAGTAGGGTCTGTTGACGTTTGGAAGGAGGTTGTCTATCATTTTTTGAAGACCTATGTTAGTCTCTGAAACCCTGGAAGGTTCAGGGCAAACTAACTAGGTGTGCTTGATTGAGGCTTGATTCAATTGTGTAGTTCTTGGAAACTACAAATTTGATTTTTCTAGGAGTTAAATGCGCCCTTTGTAAGATCTTTCTAATTTTGTCTTGTTTTTTTTTTGTTGTTGATTGGATTAGTTGAAGTCGGGGTAGTGAGGACCGGCACCTTCTTGTATGTTATGTGTTTTTTGTTTGTATGTGGTTTCTTGTTGGTGTATATCTGTTTGTTTTATGTATCTACTGTTGTTGTTGTTGTCGTCGTTTATTAGGTTGTGGCTCCTGAGTAAAGGCATGTCCAGGCATCATAGAGTGATGAACCTGGAATCTTGTCCCTGACTCAGCTTCGCCTTAGAGTTGTTTGCTCTTGTTGTCTGTTGTCTCAGTGAGTAGTTATTTGTTTGATAACTTGGTGTTTTCTTGCCTGTTCTCTGTTTGTATTGTTTATTTGTCTGGTTTTTTGTTGGATTGTTCATGAAATTTTTGTCTGTTCAGGTTCTTTCTTGAGTATGCTTGTGTGGTAGACTTGTATGTTAAATATCTTGTTTCACTTAATCATGAAGGATTGAAATGTATGTGTAGTAATTAGTTTTTTTTTTTAAATTATCATTACTTGCAAATTGCACATGTTCTCTTAGTACTGTTTGCAAGTTTCTAACAAGGTTTTAGAAATTTTTAGCTTCAAGAGTGTTGCATATGAGTTAAATGTGAAATATTTCTTTAGTGTTGCAAAACTAAATGTTAGATTTTTCTTATCCTTCATGATAGTAAGTTGCAAAGTTCAAGTGGTCCGTTGTATGTGCACATTGTGTAGTCTATGCTATACCATGGGTGAAAATATATTTTTTTGGAGCCTTTGCGATTTTTACTATTGTTCTATAATGATCATCTATTATAATTTGCAAATTTATATGTAAGAAGGAATGTGCTATGCTCAGAATTATCACACAACTTCTACTAAAAGGAAAAATCAACACTATAGAAATTGGGTTTATAACAGAGTTTTGTTTTTAGAAAAAAATGTCTGTTATGTTTTGCATGTTTGGGTGCTTGATTCTCATGATAGGGAAGTTGTCTAAGGAAAAAGTGTTTACTAATTCTGTCATAAGTTGTTTAGTCTGAATGTTTGTTTTTTTTTTTATTGAATCATGTGGTTTAGTGTATTTGTTCAAGGTTGTTTCTTGAATGTATGTTATAGCCATGAGATTACTTGTTTAGGCTGTAATTGCTGGTTGGTATAGAAGTGTATACTTCTTGTTATTTTCGAGCTTGTTTGTTTTTCTTGTACTTATCATAGGCTTAGGATTCTTAGTTAGAATTCTGTTATTTTGAGTAGGGTTGCTTGTATCTTGTGAGAATTTATTGTTGTATTGGGTGTCGTTTCTTGCTGCTACTAGTTTAAAGTTGATGATTGTTGTTTGATGCTCATGTTTTTTCAAGTCTTGTCTTAGTCATGAAAGTCGTGTACCTTTATGTTTGTCAGATGTGTGTCTAATTGTGTTATGCAATCGTATGCTTATGTGATAATAAATATTTGATGAATCTTGTGACTCGTTGTTTCAGTCCTTGTTCTGGTTATGTTGTATTTTGTGAATCTCTTGCTTGTCGGAAATGTTTCTAAAAGAGTTCTTGTCTTCAAGTGTATTTCAAGAGCTTTTTTTTTTGCTCATTTGAGTTTTTATTCTGAGTTACTAGGATTTCATGTCTATTGTATTCTGGTTGAGTTGATCAAAAGGTTGTGTCTATGTATGTGTATTGTCTTGTTTTTTTTACATGCATCTTTGTATTAAAGATTGCTGTCATATTTCATCTTCTTTGTAGTTAACTGTCTGGTTAATATGTATGATCCTATAATCATGTGCTACTGGTTGTGTGTATCGGCTTCTCGTATTGGACATGTTTTGTGTGTGTAATTTCTTGTTTGATCTGACATATTTGTCTGTTGATGGATGGTTTTTTAAGAATGATTTAACAAGGTGTTACTTCTGAATAAGCCTTTGTGAATATCTTGAAACTGTTTTTAATCAACTTTATCCTTAAATTGTATAGTGGATGGTTTGTTTGTGGTTGTCTATGTTGTCCAAAAGGATGTAGTATGACTTTTTCAAATGAACTTCATTTTTATTAAGGTAAATTGGTTCTTTGAAATAAGTGTGTAGCTAGGGTCATGTCCGTGTTAGCCTGTTTGGTATATCTAATTTCATGAGTGCTCATGTTTATAGAATGATATTGGTTCTTGTTGTGTTGATATCTGTTTCTTGTATGTTGTTCATCAGTTAGTGGGTAAAATCTTGGTCATTAGAATTCTTGTTGTTCTCGGTCTGTCTTGTTATTAAGTTTCTTAAACACAAATGATGTTTTCTTTGTTTGTATGAGATATGTTATATGTGTGGTGTGGTTCTTTATCTTGAATCATGTGATTCAATTCTGTGTGTGGACTGTCGAAATGTCTCATGGGCGTTGTCCGTATGTCTTATTGTCCTTTGTTATATGGTTAGTTAAACCAGGTGGTTTGAGGGTTCTGTAATCAATTGTTTTGCCATGATTGTTCTTGATGTCTGTGTATGTCTAGTTATGAGATCTATATGTTGAGATTTCTTTGTCTTGAATGTTGTTAAAATGTCTTTGATTTACAGTCGCTATTTCTGCTTGTCTGTAGTCTTGTTTGTATGGTTAGTTGAGCTGAGTGGTTCATGTTTAACCGGTGGTTTTGTCAAGACTATTTTGTTTATGTGACAGGCTTGTATGTTTTCTCTTGAGGAGAAATATTGTTCTGATTCCAAATTGTGTAATTTTGTGTTTAATCAGGATTTGTTTGGCTGTGTCTTATAGTCTTGGTTCTTGAATGTATGTGATGTTAGCCTTGTATGTTTTTCTCTTGTGTAAGAGATATGTGTCTGGTTGTGTATTTTTGCCAGAACCATGTATGCTATTATCGTTGTCTGGTGTTCTTAGTCATAACAATTTTATCTGTTTTGTTGACTATCTGTTATAGAGATTTCCTTGATTTGTTGTTTGTATTTGTGTCGTGTTATTTCAAGGGATCTCATGTCTTATCTCGTCTTGTAACTTGTCTGAATTCTTGTTTGTCTGAGTTAGGATATTGGTTAGAAATCCTACCTTTTGATTTGTTTCTCTATGATGTCTGTGTATATGGCTCTGTTACAAGTGGTTAGGTTGTATTTTGCATTGTATGTTTTTTGGTAAATATTTGGTGTTAACTGTAATTTGCCTGTTAAAGTGCCATATCATTTGTATGAATCCTGTTTTCAATAAGAGGTGTTATCATGTTGAAATTAGTCTACATCTTGAGAAAGGAAAGTTGTGTTTGGTATTGTTGAACCTGGTATGGTTTATATAGATGTTCAGGTTGTGGAGTTTTTGCATAGGGATTGGATGTTTACCGACATCAATCCCTTTGGGAGGAAATTGGTTATTTAGACATGTTTGCCACCTGAATGAAGGGGGCATGTTAAAAATAATATCTCAATTGTCATCCAGGTTGCAACATGGTGTTATGAGTGATAAGTTGGGCTTGTTACATCTATGGGCTGATATTATTTTGGCCTGATTGTTATATCAGTAATCATGTGGATATTGTTTGTTATAACAATTTTAATGTTGTTATAAGTTGTTTAATAAAACTGAAAGTCTAAGGGGGTAATAAGAAACTTTGTAGGGACTCCGATCATCTCGTGGCATAGTTTTGGAACAATGTGTAATATTTGTGCAGGTGATATAAAAAGGGTTCATCATGTTACGCAGAAGGGATAAGTTTTCCCCAAATTCATTCTTACATCTCTCCCTCAATTGT